>APFE030789330.1:156091-219173 GCA_000404065.3 Pinus taeda
TAGAGAGAAGACCATGCTGTGGCATCAAAGGCTTGGACATATTTGAGAGAAGGGCCTTTGAATACTTCATGTTAAAGGTATAGTAGAAGGTATGAGTAATAGCTCTCTAGATTTTGATTTCTATGAAAATTGTGTATATGGGAAGCATAATTAGGTGAGTTTTCCCTCTGGAAGTAAGAGGGCGAAATAGATATTAGAGCTTGTGCGCAGTGATGTGTTTGGACCTGTGAAGGTTCCATCATTGGGTAAGTTTGTGTACTATGTATCATTTATAGATGACTTGTCAAGGAATACATGGATATATTTCCTTAAGAATAAATCTAAAGTCTTTGATAGGTTTAAAGAATTCAAGGCTCTGGTGGAAAACTAGACAGAGAAGAAGATAAAGTTGCTGAGGACAGATAATGGTGGAGAGTTTTGCAGTAAGGAATTTGAAGAATTTTGTAAGAAGTGTGGTATAGCACGGTAGAAGACTACTCTATATACACCTTAGAAAAATGGAGTTGCAGAAAGAATGAATAAGATGTTGATGGAAAGGGCAAGAACTATGCCCAGTGGTGTCGGGTTAGGACAAGAATTTTGGGCAGAGGCAGTGGACACTGCATGCTACCTGGTCAACATGTCACCTTCATCAGTGTTGGAGGATAAGACTCCTCAAGAGGTATGGACTGGTAAGAAAACCTCTCTTTCACATCTGAGGCTATTTGGATGTGATGCATATGTACATGTTCCAAAGGAGAAACAAACCAAGTTGGATAGTAAATCTGAAAAGTGCATCTTTATTAGGTATAAGCATGGTTTATAACCCAATAACAAGGAAGGTTGTGTACAACCGAGATGTAGTGTTCAGAGAGGTGAAATATGTTATTAAACATGAAGTCCAACCAAAGGAACCTGAGAAGATAGAGTTGGTGCTAAAGGAGGAAAAATCAGACTCTACAACAGAGGAAGAATCAGAAGCTGAAGAGCCACAAACATCGGGTGTAAGAAGATCAATTCGAGAAAGAAGGTAGCCAGAAAGGTATAGTCCATCTGCTTTCTGTTCAAATTTTGCTTTATATATTACTGATGATGATCCAAGAACTATGAAGGAAGTAGTGGATTCAGATGATGGAAAACTCTGGAAAGAGGCCATGGTTGATGAAATGGCATCTTTACACAAAAATGAGGCTTGGGATCTGATGGAGTTGCCAACTGGAAGGAAACCCATTGGCAGAAAATGGGTGTTCAAAAAGAAGACATATGTAGAAGGAAAAGTGGAGAAATACAAAGCTCGGTTGGTAGCAAAAGGTTATTCCCAGGTGTCCGGAATTGATTTTGGTGATATTTTTTCTCCTATTGCCAAGGTAACTTCTATTAGATTACTTTTATTTGTTGTTGCTGCTTTTGATTTTTAGGTAGAATAGATGGATGTGAAGACAAAATTTCTTCACAGGGATCTAGAAGAGGAGATCTACATGAAACAACCTGAAGGCTTTGCGGTGAAGGGTAAAAAAGAACTGGTATGCAAGTTAAAGAAGTCTCTGTATGGGTTAAAATAGTAACCAAGGATGTGTTATCAGAAATTTGATACATTTATACGGGGACTTGGCTTCATTAGAAGTAAAGTAGATCATTGTGTGTATCTTAAATTAATTGGTGACTATGTTATTTATCTGGTCTTGTATGTGGATGATATGTTGTTGGTTGGAAATGACAAAGAAATTATCCAGGATTTGAAGACCCAATTGTACTCCAAATTCGACATGAAAGATCTTGGTGCTGCAAAATATATTTTGGGCATAGAAATTAAAAGAGATCAGGCAAAGGGGAAGCTCTGGCTAAACTAGAGGAGGTACGTGGAGACAATACCTGCAGAGGTTTAATATGCAGGATATTAAACCGGTGAAGGTTCCTATTCCTGTAGGCGTGAGGTTATCTGCTGAACAATGTTTCACGACACAAGAAGAGGAAGAGGACATGTCCCGTGTTCCATATGCAAGTGTAGTCTGTAGCTTGATATATGCAATGGTGTGTACTAGACCAGACATTACACATGCAGTTGGAGTATTGAGCAAGTTTATATCAAAACCATGAAAGGAGCATTGGACAACAGTGAAGCGGATTTTCAGGTATTTGCGTGGAACTAGTGATTATGGTCTGTGCTACCAAGGAAGACTAGGATTGGATAGAGTGTTGGATATTCGTGGCTTTGTTGATGCAGAATGGGCTGGAGATTTGGATCAAAGAAGATCTACAAGTGGGTATGTGTTTAGCCTATTTGGAGGTGCAGTCGGTTGGATGACTAACAAACAATCTGTAGTGGCACTATCAACTACAGAGGCAGAATACATGGTAGCCACTCATGCAAGAAAGGAAGCAGTTTGGTTGCAGAGATTGTGTTCAAGTATGGGGTTAGTACAAGAAGCTATAAGGATAGACTGTGACAGCCAAAGTGCAATTTTCTTGGCAAAGAACCCTGCATATCATTCAAAGACAAAGCACATTGATGTTCAGTATCACTTTGTGAGGGATATGATAGAAGAAAAAAAGGTGTTGCTGGTAAAGGTGGACACTTTGAAGAATACTGCAGACGAATTGACAAAATCTATGAGCTCTGAGAAGTTCTCCTGGTGTAGAGAAAAAATGGCCGTTTCAGGGCTGGAAAAATTACTAAGCTCTCTTGTGGCCCCCTGTGGAAAGAAAACAACAAGTGGGAGAATGTTGGGTTGTGTTATATTCTTTCCACGTAGTTAACAGGGGGTTTGAAGGGTACCCGCAACCCCACTTTATGGGGTCTAGGGTAGCGCCCTAGAAAATTTTGATTTTGGACCCTATGTTAGGTTGGGCGGACCCACCTATGATTTTGTGCATGATTTTTGCACATATCTTTTGGACGCGATGATTTTTGGTCCATGTTATTGGATGCAATGGTTTTCGGTCCATGGTATTGGATGCTTCAACATGTATAAATATGTATTATAACATTGAAAGGAACATAATGAAAAATCAAGCTGGTTGTCCCGGTTTTGGGATCCAGTGAGAAAATATCTATGTATATGTGTTTTATGTGTTATGCTCTCGCATTGTTTATTTTTTTGTGTTTTAGAATGTAGGTAATTTTTGTACGGGGTTAAAACGTACACCCAACATATATTGGCCTACAAAACTATGCATATGTTTCCTCCAGTGTCCTTCCCTCAGTCGGAGCTCAATGTACCCATAAACTGCGTAGGGTTTCCCTTCAGGTCTCTCTAATGCCTCAGTCTCCTTGGCCTCCAAAACTACATAGTCTGTCCTCCCAGGGCCTCATCCCACATCAACCAATGCTTGCTGGAATTTCATAATTCGGACCCTCAGTGAACATTTCATAATTTTTTCCTCAGTGAGGGCTATGTAGAAAATTTCCTTAGTTAAGCTTGAGCTACACTTTGTGCAATCTCAGTTGCCAAGCTTTGACCCTATTAACTGGAAGTGTGTAATGTGTAGTGATTGAGCCCTTCCTCCTAGCCTGTGATTTGGCCTGAGCTTAGTTCATGGAAAATAATGCATCATCTTAGAGTTGGGAGTTTTCAGATTGATGTCATCTCTTCATGAATGAATTTCAGAAACAACTACACTATCAAGTCATGGCTAGATGATGAAGAAGGAGAAGAAGGAGGGAAGCATACCTAAAGGTTCACTTGTAGCTTAATGAAAAGTGGACCTATAAAGAGCAAGCAAAGGGACACAAGTTTGAAACCATGTTCCAAGATCGAAGATCATTGAAGACACCACATCACGAAGCTATGCAGAGGAGAAGAGAAAGCATATCCAAGAATACATCTAACACTTTGCAGTAATAACAAATTGACATTCCCACACCATCAAGCCAGTCCATGTCAACAATGTGATGTCAAGTCGTGTCATGATTTTTCATATGCCACATCACCATTGTGGACCAGGCATATTGTAAATCAAATGTATTGTAAAGTGGAAGTCCAAAGGACACACATGAGTTTGAAGAGTCATGTAAGTTGAAAAGTCATAGGAAGTTGAACAATCATGAGGGTAGTGAAAGAGTCACAAGGGGAAAGAATTACACCCTTGGTTATATATACCCCCTCATTGTATGTGAAAAATAATTTTCACCTTGGCTCCTCCCATAAGGCATTAGAGAGACCAACTAGTTCTTTGAGGAGCAAGGAGTGGCTCCAATGTCCCACTATTCAAGCTAGTGATGTAAAATGTAAATATGTCTCTTTTAACTTTTTCTTAATAACAAGTTTTAAGGAAAACACATTCTTCATGCATGAACTATTAATATTTGTAAGACTATTCTGTGGATGTTTGTATTTCATGTTTTCTTTCACATGTTCTAATATAGTTGAACTATTTTGGTTATTTCAGTGCTTATCTTATTGAGAATGTGACATAATGGTTGTTATCACTGTCCCATCCTTATGGACTATTCCACAGTATACTAGACATATATTTCCTTACTTATTGGTTATAACGACCACTGCATACACTGTGGACTATTCCACTAGATCTTAGATGGATCCTCCATTGTTTTTTGTTTGTAACGACTGTCACATACAATGTGGACTATTCCTCTGCATGTTAGACAAGTCCTTCTGGTTCATGTGTGTCTCTTCCTGGGTGGTACTATTACCTCTCACCTAGAGGCTAACTTTTCTCTCCCCCCTTTTCAGTAGAATAACCTCGATACAGTTGCAATGCACACTCACATTGCTTTTCAAAGATACCACTACATCACTCTCTTGTACTGACAACTAGAGTCAAGAAAAATCTCTAATGGTTTGGAAATGGGACTTTATACTTGATGGGACTACTACACAAAACTATGTGAGGTTTGATTGAGACTTCATATTGGGGATATTCCTTGAATGTTGGTGGGTCCAGCATTGTCAACATTACCATTCTCGATGCACAATTACATACTCCAGATGTCACTAGATCTTTTGGATTCCTACCATATTTTGAATTTCCTCTTGAAATATGTTTGCACAATTCACAAATATCTTGAAAATATAACTAAGACACATCTCCTTTAAATATTAAGTTAATAATATTAATCCATTCATCCCTTATGGCCTTTAGTAAGAGTTTTTTTAATGTGCCAAACCCTAAATCATGTAGTTTATATCTTTTGACATTATAAGTAAATCTCTCTATTAAGTATTCAAGGTTTTCATCTTCTTTCTGATTCATTTTGAAAACTTATTCTCTAAGGTCATGATGTATGCAAGAATATTTGTATTTTTCTATTAATATTCTTGTCATATCATCCCATGTCTTTATAGATTGGTTCCTAGATTGATGAACCATTTAAGAGCCCCATCTTTTAATGTATCCGATTTTTTTTTTGATTTTTCAGTATGAAGTAAATAATCATAGGATATACAAAATACCTCAAACTCAAAAATAAATGTTTTGGATCCTCAATTCTCACACCATAAAAGTTAGGAAGAACCGATGAAGAAATATTATTCATAGTAGTAGTGGTATCAGTGTCTTCAAATGGAAATCCCAAAGGAGTTACTTCTTCTTCATGAACACCTCCATAGTCTCCTCTTCCACATCATCCATCACTACCACCTCCTTGTGGTATTCTACATCCTCTACATCCACCAATTCTTGGTATTTCCTATCCATTATGTACCTCTCCTTCTCCATCTACCATTGTAGATTCTTCAAATCTGATATAGGGTTCCTCAATAGGATTTTTTTCAACTAGTTCCTCTTCCTATGGTTCCTTTAGTAATGTTTCTTCAAGAAAAGTTTCATCTCCTTCTTCCTCTACACTAGGTAATTCTAATACTTGTCCAATAAGTTGTTCACATGTTGAAGAAAGTAATATGACTCCTCTAGTTGGGGATGTAGGTTCTTCTATTACAACTTATGTAGATGAATTTTGTGATTCTTTAGGTTGAATTTTTGACCTTTGAACCTCAAGGATTCTTAGTCTTCCTAGTAGACATGGAAAGCAAGTAATAGAGGATGGTGTGGCACTACGTGGTCTAGGGAGGGTGGTTGGTAATGTTATAATTGAACAACGTCCTCTTGTTTCAGGGAAAACTGGTGTCTTTTCGATTGACTAGCCCTCTAGGATTGGCAACTATCCTAGAAACAAACAATCAAAGCAATTTGGGATTTCTTCTATGTATGATATATAAGAGAGAGGTAAAGGAACCAATGTGGATCTTCCGCTTGACTCCTTGCTTGATCTCTCTCCCCTTTGACAGAGCTTACAACTCCTCTCCTACTTATCCCGCTTAGAGAATGTCTGTAGAAACACAACAACAAAACACTGTCAAAGAATCTTTATCTATTATATCATAAGCATTGCAGAATCAAAAATACAATGAACATACAATGGCATTCACAAATAATAACATTCACAATTGCGTAGTTGTATGGAAGAGAACTCAAAGAAATTTATTAAATAGAAGGGATAATTACAACCCAGCTATCTGATCTAGCATCATCCTCTCAGCATCAAAGCCCTCTTCACCTCATGAAAAGCAAGGTCACACCAACAATACAATGCTCTCTCTCAACCTCAAACTATCAACACTTCCTTGCAAATTACAAAATTCCAGCCTCTAGATCTCTAAGATGAGGGATCCATTTATATATGTGTGCAAGGGTGTGAGTCATATCTAGAGTTTTGATTACTGTCATTCCACTTGTTGTTTTTGGTTCCACTTTGAGATTTCTTGGATCTCTTAATCATCCATGGGCGAATTCAGAGAGGCAAATGTCATAGGAGAAGTTTCTAGAAGATTCCATGAGCATCCACTTAGAAAATTGTCTCAAACATTTGTCCATCCTCGCTCATCACACCTTATAGAAGGCCTCTTCAGTATGCATCGCACCTGGCTAGTGTAGGAGTCAGTATGCATCACACCCTGATAGTGGAGCAGTTAGTATGGTCCTGTTTTGGCCAGTTATGGATGGTTTTTTAGGTGGAACTTTTGGGGAATGATGTAATTAGTTGACCATGATCCTTTAGGGTATGAAACAACACTTTTCGGGGTTAAAGAGTCCTATTTTATCGACATATAATATTGGGGTTGAAATGCCCAAATATGTCTATAACAGTTGCCCCCTAAAGCATGAAGTTGTAAATCTTTGATGTCGAGTGAAATTCTTTATCATGAGGATCCGAGGTTTTCGAAACTAGAAGGTGACCTATATAAGATACCATACAATACATCATCATAATATAATTTTCATGATCTAGTTGAGGTGGGCATTCCCATGCTCAACTTTATAAATTCATTTCATGTACATAGAAAAGATAGTCGTCTGCATATGTAGACTGGTGATTCTTCAAATGTAGATTTATCATCTCTGGCTCGGATGACCATCTGTGTAGCTTCTGTGTAAATTCGATGTCTTTATATCCCTAAATATATCACAGCCGGGATGGATGAAACTAGATCCAGGGTCTTCAAAACTCGTTCAGTCTTCGCCCAACGTACAAGTCAATCTATGTGAAGAAATGTTCTGAAGTCGAACATGGAAAGACATTGCCTGATTACTAGCCAATAATGTGAGTTGTTAACAGACGCAAGAGGAATCACCGATAATGATGATGAACCTCAAGGTACTATAGTACAATTCACGTGGTGTGAATATATGATCCAATGTCGAACACCACGCAAAATATTTTGGTCGAAGGCCATTAATGTCAACCTGTCGCCAGAAGTGAGAAACTTGCCATTGAGGCATGCAAGCTTCAAAGTACTGAAAGGGATGTTTCTAAGTCAACTTCTTGGATAAGGAGCTAACATTGATAGGAAGTGACCAATCGTAGGAGGGCCTTAATGGATCCCACATCTATGACACAAGGTGAAAATGATTTGACAACACAAGGTTCAGGAATGGTGATCATGAAAATTGGAGGGTGAAGGTATTGCAGTGGATGAGGCATTAACTGGACAGTGGTTTCTCAACTAAATGACTTCTCTTGAACATATCAGCGACATTGAGATGGATTGGTAGTGTTAACCCCAACAGATGGATGGTGTGGAAGACCAATGGTGAAATGACCGGTGTACGAAATAACCCAAATCGACTCAATCATGGTGATGGAGTGAAAGTGTCATGTTTAAGAGCAACCTGCTACCATAAAATTCTTCAAGTTTTCTTCTCTTTTTCCCTAGTCATTGCTGACCAATACCTCTTTATTTTTTTCAAGCTTGAGGAGGATAACATATGCTTGTTCTATAATTTTCCCTTCAGGCAAACCTCTCGCTATGTTTTAGAGAGCCTAGCGATAATGAAACTCATTATTGTCTAGGTGGACAAGTTTGTCGCTATTTTTTTAATGAGTTTAACGACAAAGACAACTCGGTCCTTTTCATGTTTAGAGAGTTTGAAAAGGGATGAAAAGGAAACTCCAGTAGTTATTTTTCATAGCTTAATCCCTTATGTCTGAAAAAGGATAAAATAATACGAAAGGGATGAATTTTTTATCACTTTAGTGAGACGAAAAGACAAGTGCTTGAAATTTTTCATGAGATAATCCTTTAGGTCTGAAAAAGATTAAAATATACAGGAGGGATGACACTTCCAATCACTTTAGTGAGTTGGAAAGGCCAATAGCTCGACAATCTTTTCATATTTAATGAGTCTGAAAAGAGTTTAAAGGAGACTCGTTTTTTGAGGAACGAGTGGTGTTTAGGGTGGCAACTAGTTCCGGGTAAGCTTGGAACTTCTCAAAACATGGTGATGTGAAGAGGTTGGCTAATAGGACCACCCATTGGAGCTATTCCTCAAAAGGGTAAATAATCAAGTGGAAGCATATGATCAACCAAAAGGATGGAGGTGATGGTAGGAACACAACCAAGGCTCAAAAGGTTGATAGCATGGCAATCAAAAAGGTTATTTACCGAAGGTGGGTTCATTTTTTAATGAGCTTGAACTGTGGGGGAACCATGCTCGTTGGTAGGTTTATTTTTTAACAAGCTTGAACCATGCGATAACATATGCTCAAATTTTAGTTTTATTTTTATGTAAGCTAGAAATGACAAACTAAAAAGCTAGAAAAACAAAACTAGAAAGCTAGAAAAGCTAGAAAGCTAAGGAACTATTGAGGTTGGGTAGGATGGTTTTGTTTGCATAATAGAAAAAACACTTCCTTTTCTTTGCCTTCCACACAGACAAAGGTGAATGGTGTGTTAGACCAATCACCTAACCTAAGAAGTTAAAAAGCTAAAAGCTAAAAAGTAAAAAAGCTAAAAAGGTAGAAAATGAAATTGAAAAAAATGGTTGCATGTCCCAAGCATGATGAAAAGGAGAGTTCCTGGTAACCATACAGAAACCACTGTGGTTAAGCAAGATGGCTTTTTGTCAGCAATTAGACAAAACACTTCCTTGGCTTTGTACGCCAAATAGACAAAGGTGAATGGTGTGTCAGACTAATCACATAACATACAGGGAAACTCATATGGTAGGATGGTTTCATCCACAATGTAGACAAAACACTTCCTTGGTCTCGTCCACAGCGTAGACAAAAGTAAATGGTTTTTCAGACCAATCACATAACCTATAGGGATACCTATCTTTTCAGCTGGGTTCGTCCACCAAAGAAGACAAGGGTGCATGCCCCCTAAGCTTCGTTACATTCACCAGAATACTTGCGGTAATTAGGTGGATGGAATGAAGGTTGGAGAGACACTCTAGATGAAAAAAGACCATTTAGGGATGATGATCAACTTGGAGCTATGCTTGAACCAGGGAAAGAAAGTTGGTCAACAATGACAACTTTTCCTTCATGCGGGAAACACATCACTCGAAAGAGTGTTGAAACAATAGCTTCCATGTTGTAAACACAGTCACGTCCAAGGAGTAGATTGTAATTTAATGGTCTTGGGACTACCATTACGTTCAGGTGAATGGTTTTCCTACTCGAAGATATTTGTAACTTAAGAAGGATCCCTAACGGTCAACTGGTTCCTTTGTTAAAGCCTGGCAGATTCTGTGTGACAGGCATAAGCGATGGTGAACCAAGCGCTTTCCAAGTAGTTGAGGAAAGGATACTCACTGATGCCCCTTCATCTATGATAGTGCCAGAAATGATCATTTTGTAAACTTGTACTATGATCCAGAATGGTACATTAGAAGGAAGGCAGGATCTTGCTAGTCGATTCCAATCAAAGGAAATGACTAGACTACTTGGAGGGGGTACCGAATAAACTGTTGAATTAATTCCTTGAGTAGTGGGAACTGGGGGATTCTCTTCCTATTGTGAAGGAATGGGTGGAATGCCCCCAAGTTCATCAAACTCTGAAGTGATAAAAAGAATTTGAATGGTATCGTTCTCACTCTCTTCGGGAAGGGTATGATCTTTTGAAGGTAAAATTAGGTTGACTGCCATCTTGACCTGTTGACTTTGGTCCAGTATGGACTCAAAAGATTCACTTTCAACGATAGGTGTTTCGACTGATGATTGAGTTATGTCAGTTGGATTTTCAACTAGGAAAGGACTTAGGGAAAGTTTCCTGTATCCATTTGGAAGTCGCTGCAGTGAAGTAGGATGGCTATGCAAGACTCTTTTGGCTTCATCCAAAAAAGGACAACGGGGAAGGCTATGGTCCCCTTCACATAACCTACATGGGACTTTGACCTCTCTTTTCTGTCTATCAACTTCACTATTACGAGTTGATGGTGTGTTGTCAACCTGATCACCAGAGGTTGATGACACCTGACAGTGCGAACGGGGGGACCATTCTCTCAAGATCTGAGGAATGCACCGACATTGTCGATGAAAATGGTATCCTCTACAAATTATGCATGGAGATTTGGGTTTGGAAAGTTCAGTGTGCATATTTTCACAAGATGCTACATGGTTGTTCCCTTGCTAAATCAACTTCTCCTTCTTCTTCTTCTCCTTCCCTTTCTTCTTCTTCTCGTCCACCTAGTTACTAGCATCGCTATTTTCACCAAGCGAAGAGGAAGAAGAGGAGGGAGAAACAAACGAAGAAGAAGGTAAAGGGTCAACTTCAGTATCGACTGGATGCTGATTTGATTACTGAGGAATTAGTATTTTGAACGACAGAGGTTGAGAAAAGCCAGACTGGTAGGCCAATTGTGATTCCTGGAAGGGACAATGTGGCGATATATGGAGCACCAATATTTCCCCAAGAAGAAAATGGACTAGGATTCTCCTCAAAAGGGATTCCTTGATTAGTGGATTCCATTATCTCAACCTAATATCAATGAAGGAATAGGGATGCTATTCCAAATTTAATAAATTTTAATGACAGTTTGACACAACTTTGCTTTTTCAATTTTTAAGAGTCGAGAAAAAGCTAATGATGACTCTAGTCCCCTTCAATTTTTAATGAGCCTGAAGTGACAAGTGCTCAGATGGACCTTTTCTTTTAAGCAGTCGAAAAGGAACGGAAGTGACTACTATGGAAATCTAGACAAAGGAATTACCAAACCAATCACAAAACTAAAATATACACCTTGGTGATAAATTAAAGAGAAATTACCAAGGACTTATGTACGGTAGTCAATCTTCCTGATGCTGCATTCAGTGCATTGTGATTGATAGGGCGGTAGACACGGCTTCCTATGGATAAAGGATGTAAGCCTATTTTGGTCTCCCACTATATATGCGATGGTGTGGGGAGCACAAGTCCATGCTAGCACTTGTCATATCAAAGAGGAGGAATCACCCAACATTCGATGAAAATGATAGTTACTAGATTTTACGATGCCAGAACACGTCTCTAGCCTAGACCTCTAGATATGTTTCATTAGGTTCCAAAGCATTGTTAGGTTCATTAAGATTTATTTTAAAGTTGATATTGTTTAAAAGTTTTCCTTTCAATGGTTCACCGCGTGATTTTGATTTGAAATTCCTAAAAATGCAATCTACAATGATAAAAAATCATTGTTTATTTTGATCAATGAAAATCCTAGCTAATAAGGAAAGAAAATTGTGATTCTTTCAAACAAAGAGCAAAGAGCACACACTAAATGCAATTTTCCTAAATCATTTCTCACACACAGTCTAAATGAAAATGCAAATGCATGTATTTGTTTTTCATTTCCCTTAATGTGAAAATGCCAAAAAGGAAAACTAAGTATAACAAAGATTTGAAATATTTCTTTCAAAGCGATATTTCGACAAATTATTTTTTCAAAATAGAAAGGAAGACTAAACGACACTTTTCAATTTCTAATAGAAAATTCTTTCAACACTTCAAATAACAACAAATCAAATCAATTACATGACAAAAAGTTCAATTGGCTATTCAGAGAAGGAAGACTTTACGACACTTCTCTTTTTTGACACAAAATGACAGTGACGACACTTTTTGTACAAAAAATGACAAATCGACTTAAACAACTTTTCAAAAAAGGATTGTAAATGATGGAAAAATACATAAAAACATTTACTAATCCTAATCAATGGAGGCTAATATATGTAATGCAAGCAGGCTTCAGTAGTGAGGTATTGTTCATAGGAAGAAAAATAACTAAACAGAACCGAAAACAAGGACAAAATCCCCAAATTCCAAGAAGGGAAATAGGCTCAGTCATTCATCGCACTTGGGCTTCACAGAAACAAGTATGAATCACACCTGCTACACTCGGGATGTGCGATGCATACTAGTTGACAGTGATAGTTAGTGCGGTAGGCCAGGGAGTGCAACTAAGGTGGATTTTGGCTTAAAATTGCAGCTAATTTCAATGAGTTAAGCTGAGCTATGATGGACAGTAAGGAGTAAGGTACAGAGGAATGACCTTGGGAGGTTACTAAGCTACCAAAAGGGCATCTAGAATGCTTGTAAGTCAAATGTTCAATTTATAAACTAAACCGGAGATTGATTGAAGTAACATTCATCTACTATGCAATTGCAGAGCAAGAGTTGTTCAAAGGCTATTTGGCTAACTTTAGGCTCCATCTATAGTTTATAAAACAAACAACAATAACACACAAACATCGATTCTCTCTCCAGCGGAGTCGCCATTTTGTTTCCAGGAAAACTAGTGTCTTTTCAATTGACTAACCCTCTAGGATTGGCAGCTATCCTAGAAACAAACAATCAAAGTAATTTGGGATTTCTTCTATGTATGATAGATAAGAGAGAGGCAAAGGAACCAACCTAGATCTTCTGCTTGACTCCTTTCTTGATCTCTCTCCCCTTCGACAGAGCTTGCAACTCCTTTCCTAATTATCCCGCTTAGAGAATAACTGTAGAAACACAACAATAAAACACCGTCAAAGCATCTTGGTCTATTATATCATAAACATTGCAGAATAAAAAATACAACGAATAAATAATGGCATTCACAAATAATAAATTCATAGTTGTGCAGTTGTATGGAAGAAAACTCAAAGAACTTTATTAAATAGAAGGGAGAATTACAACCTAGCTGTTTGATCTAGCATTATCCTCCCAACATCAAAGCCCTCTTCACCTCATGAAAAGCAAGATCACACCAACAATACAATGCTCTCTCTCAACCTCAAACTATTAGCACTTGCAAATTACAAAATTCCAGCTTCTAGGTCTCTTAGATGAGGGATCCATTTATAGATGTGTGCAAGGGTGTGCGTCATCTCTAGGGTTTTGGTTAGTGTCATTCCACTTGTTGTTTTTGGTTCTACTTGGAGTTTTTTTGGATCTCTTACTCATCCCCGGGTGAATTCAGAGAGGCAAGTGTCATAGGAGAATTTTCTAGAAGATTCCATGAGCATACACTTAGCAAACTGTCTTAGACATTTGTCCATCCTCACTCATCACACCTTACAAAAGGCCTCTTTAGTATGCATTGCACTTGGCTATTGTAGGAGTCAGTATGCATCGCACCTTGACAGTGGAGCAGTCAGCGTGATCCTGCTTTGGCCAGTTCAAGATGGTTTTTTAGGTGGAACTTTTGGGGAATGATGTAATCAATTGCCCATGACCCTTTAGGGTATGAAACAACACTTTTAGGGGTTAAAGAGCCCTAGTTTATCAACATATAATATTGGGGTTGAAGTGCCCAAATATGTCTATAACACCTCTAATAAATATACCCTTAGAATCTCGTTCTATATACATACATCATAAATTATTTTAATTTGAGTTTTTAAATTATGCATTTAAAAAATGAATGCAACTATTATGAAATGCAATTTGTGACAACTTTGGCTAGGGATAACCCCACAATCATGATGCAAAAGTTCTTAACTTTTGTCTTACCACTCATCTTAAATAGAGTTATATAAATAAAAAATGCATCCTAAATTAAAGTGAACACCTATGTATACATCCTTGGCAACAATGCCAAAATTATTGGGTAATTTAATTATTGGTTAAATTACTTGAGTTAAATTATCAATCTAGTGTTCACACTCTTGCAAAGTATACTTGCACTGTGTGCTAGGCTATCAAATTTTAATTTAAAAAGGAATTAACTTATGGAGAATATTTTAAATGAAACCTACTGATGAAAATATCTGAGTGAGTACACACACACATTCTTTCTCAAAGAGTACATTAAATAAATCAATGAATTCAAGGCTTGAAAAGTAAAGAAATTCTGAATAAATCTATTCTAGTTCTATACTATGATAGCTTTGAGATGCTATTCTATTGCACAAGAAATGAAACCTGTTCTGTTAATAGATATATTCTATTGAACCTTCAAAGGAAATCTAATCTGTTGTTCTTTTTGAAATAAATCTAATCTATTGAATTCAAAGACAATTCTAATATATTGTTCTTGAAAGAAAGTCTAATGTATGAAACAAAAGTAGATCTAATCTATGAGGATTTGAAACTAAATATATTCTGAGGAAATAATGGCCAGTAAAGCAATGAGATTTTATTCTAAATGAAAAGAAAATGACACAAATTTAAGTGCATGAAGCCTAGAAGAATATTGATGTGTGCATAATAAAGTAGAGCTAATCATAACTATCAATTATAAATTTGAGACTAAGTGATAAAAGGACAAGAAGGTTTTTGTTTTTTGGTTGTTTTTGATATTTTTTTCAAGTGATTAACCTATGGGAAAGAAATGAAAAATAAGTAAAAGGAAAGATAAAATCCTAACTAAGTAAACATAACATCTAATCCAATTCTATTCAAGGAAGAGAATCAATCTAAATGAAATAAAAAAACAAAGCATAATTAAATCAAATGAAGAGAATGAATAAAATATATGATTATTGGACTCACATTTCTGTAGGGGGTGCTCTTGAGATGTTACGAGGCAAAAGAAACTTTATATCATGGAAATGAAATCACCTGCAACGATTATGACGATGGAATAACAAAGTTTGTATTAGCTTGAGTGTGTAAACAAAGTCTTCTCTACAAAAATATGTCTCAAAAATAATACTAATTATGAACTGTATATCACTTATAGCTTAGGCATTTATATAAAGTTTAAAAAATAAAAAATTTGATAATTTTCTACCTAAGAACTAGATTCGAGATTAACATCTAAGTCTTTGAATTAAAATAGGAGTCTTTCTTCTCACGGTTCATTATTAAAGGAGTGAAACATGAGAAGACACATCATCAAATCCAAATTGTCTTCAGATCTTGCTTTCCTGATGATAACTCTTGCTCACTTGATAATAGAACTGATTCCCTTAATATGTTGTGCGTTACAGGTACACCAATGATAATTTGACTGGGAGTTTGACTCATGATATATGGTAAACCTGTGAACCTCCTTTTGTGGCCAGTAGGTGGATCTCCATCTTAGAAACATTTGGAACCTTCTCATATGCTTTGGATATTTTTTAATACATGAGAATTTATAGAACTGTGGATCCAACTATCGAATATTAGATTAGCTACCGAAAATGCATGACTGAAGAGGACAAATTTGAAGGCTCAACAAATTGAGTGCCAAAAATCTCTACTTTCCAAAGATCAACATTTTTTGCATTCACATGGATACATATTGAATTTTTTATTTATGAGAGGGATTCAAGCTACCAATGTTTTCTAGATGTATGTTCCTCCTCTTATTTAGGGGATGCAAAGGATACTTGATTCCCTTGTTCCCCCCAAATATTTTTTGTGAAGGAACTGCTTCCACCAATTATTTGAACTAATGACCAACCACCACACCATATTTTCTCCCAATGTCACATTTATAATTACATGATCTCTGATTCCTAAAACCCCATGAATTCGGAAAGTCTAACATTCCTCCAAGTGATAATATGGAAAAAAAATTGTTTGTTTTTCCACCCTCCTAGAGAAATTTCTTGATAGGTTGAGCCATTTTCTATCTGACTGACATGGGGGATACTGTTGCTGAAAATTAATATAAAGGGAGGGCCGATGAAAGTAATTTTATGAGCACCAAATTTCTAGCTGTGTTGAGCCATTGGTTCCCCCCATTTCTCAACCTTGATTTTGAATTTTCCTAAAATGTGGGCCCATGAGGGATGAGGGAAGGGATTCAAACAAATTGGCATTCCTAAATATTAGAAATATATCAACACATATTTCCCAGACACTCCTAAAATTCCTAAAATTCTTTTGTAAAGAGTCTTGCTTATATTCTAAGAGTACATTTGGCTCTTGACCTCACTTACTACAGCTCCTGAAACCCAAACAAAATTTTCTAAAACCAATCTAAATATTGAGGCAATAATGGTAGAGTCACCTCTCAACAAGATAATATCATCAACAAACTGGTCATGGTTTATACTTTTAACCCCCTTTAAAAATATGATACTGGGAAATGAATTTATGTTTCTTGCATACTCCAACTTTATGCTCAAATATTCAACCATGATGATGTAAAAGAATGGGGATAAGGACATCCTTGTCTTAGTCTCCTATAATATTTAAAAATAAAACAGGCCTACCATTGAATAGAGGGGAAATCTAGGGACCCTGAATTCATGTGGCCACCCATTTAATAACCATTCCCTTATTAACCTTGAATTTTATAAAGTGAACAACGTCTTGTACCCAGACAATGTTATATACAATTTTCCTCTTACCCAAAAAACTTCCTTGGTTTTCCAAGATTAGGTAGGGAATCAGAGGCTTGAGCTTTTGAGAAATACTTTTTGCAATAATTTTATAAGAAAAGTTACATAAGAAAACAGACCTAAAATGAGAGAAGGAAGAGGGGCTTACATTCTTGGGAATTAGAGTTACAAAAGAGTAGTTACAACTTCCTCCCATATTTTTGGATCACTGGAAATAATCCACTGTTATACATAGACCCATCCTAATGATGCTCCAACATTTCTGGTAAAAATGACCAATGAATCCATCATGCCTTGGGGTTTAACTGGTTCAAAGGACAACACTAATTTTTTGATTTCCTCTTCCATGCCGGGATTCATCAAACTACTATTTTCTTTGTTAGTGACCATTTCAAGGATGTGAGAGAGGAAATATTTATTGATCTGGTAAAAATCCATTCCTTTCTCTTAATAAAGATCCCAGAAGTTGGAAAAGGATACCTCTTTTATCCTTGCATTAATTGAAATAAGCTCCCTATTTAATTCAATAGTACTAACCCTTTTTCTATATTCCCACATTTCAGTGTGCTCATGCATAAAATTGTTATTTTTGTCTCTCACTCTAAGCCAGAAACTTCTTAGCTTTAATGTCCATATTTCTTCCTCATCTCAAGGCATTTTTTGAAGTTATTCAAAGATATGATTTTGCTTTCTTAATTCAATCTTTTTTATTCCTTTTCTTTCCTCTAATCCAATTCGTAAGATTTTCTTTCAATCTTTTGATTTTTTGGTCCCATATATATGGGTGATCCAATGAACCATTGTGATAAAGCTTGAAAAGCCACTTCCCAATAATCATCCTTAACAAGCCATAAGGTATTAAATATGAAGGAAAGTGGCCCCAAGTTTGATTCCATCTCAATTAGAAGTTTAGCATTTTTCTGATCTGATCCACTCCATGCCAAATGTGAGAACATAAGGGGGAAGCATTGATCCATCAGTGTGATGCTAAATAGGAATCTATCTAGCCTTGTTGAGATGTGCCTTGGCCCAATCCTCTTGTAGTTCCATGTGAATTTGGATATCTTGGGCTTAATATCCACAAGATCCATATGAGTAATGAGATATTCCATTCTTTCTTAGAATGGGCCCTTGACTATAATTCCTTTATTTTTTCCCCACTAATGTAGAGTGGTGTTGAAATATCATGATAATATACAATTGGTGTTGTGAATAAGATATTTTTGTCCCATCATTGACTCCAAACATTCTACTTTTTTGTGGTAATAATTTGGCATACATACATTTAAAATTGAGCAATTTGTGTTGTTGGGAAGACTATATCATACATGTGATGATCCAACGAATGGTACTTTCTTCTTGTATCATTTTAAAAAGATGATAATACCACATAGTTCACATCCCCTGAAATTCTCCTCCTCAATCAATTATTGTTTCCTTAATTCCTTTCCAAATTGATCTTGTTTTTCTGAGAACTTCATTCTCTCACATTTTCATCTCTTGGATGAGGAGAATGTGTGGTTTTTCTGTTTTAATAAAAATTTGTAACTCCACTTGTATTATTTCATTTCCCATTCCCCCTCTAATTCTAGGATATTATAATAATTATCTATTAGGTGTTTTTGAGCTCCCCTCTGGATGAGAGATTACCTAGGTTTGTTTCTTTTCTTTCTTTTGGATCTTTAGAGTGGATCCATGGATTATCATCTATGTTCCTTTCTCCTTATCTCATTTTTCTTGTTACATCCTAACTTATCGATTAGTATTTTTGCCCACTTTATGTCCTGATTTTGGTATTTCTACCTCTTGATTTGTCTCATTCTTAGATCTATCCGCTACCATATACATTTTGTCTACTTTTTCTGTAGTATGAAATGACATCTCCTCTTCCCCCTTTGAAATGTCTTCCTCTTTTTGGATGTTTGGTTAATTGCTTCCTCCACCTCTTAAGCTTGGATTTCCTCTAGGTTTGGGGAACCCACTGATTTTTCTTAGATCTCACCCATAATATCATTTCCTTGAATTTATTCCTCTTCCAACTCATTTTATAAGGCTACAAATTTGTTCCCCCATAGATCTAAGCTTGTGCCTACTTCAAAGATCGATCCTTGGGGTGCATGCATCTTTTTTCTTGAGGGGAATTCACTTCCTATTCTACTCGTTGTTCTCTTTGATCATTTTGCCTAGGATTTCCCCTTTTTCTATTACATTGTTTCCATTTCCCTCCATCCTCCTTCTCCTTTTGTGATTCCTTTGACTTAGGACACATTTCGGAAAAAATGCTTGTATTCACGACATTGCTTACACTTAAATGGGATATATTGTGGAAAAATTCACAGATAAGGAGATATTGCTTTGTAACCCTATGACCCTAGCAAGGTTACCATACAATAGAATATATTAATAACTCAGTCAAAGATATAAATCCTAATCCATATGCTCAAGTAATCAATCATGCATGTGGCCCCTACACAAAGGGATTGAGCTCACACCTACAACCCTAGAATATTGGTGAAGGGTGTTGGTTTCGATGCAGAAATTCTATGCTCCAACTAAGAGATCTTGCCTCCTACAGTAGTTATACTATTTGCACACATGCACCACCAAACATGGAAGAAAAATTTCCTTCCATAGAAGACCGTTAGCTCAAATAAACATTAACATGTATAATAAACAATAAGCATAGATTTACAGGAAAGTGAACATGTAATTTCATTAATCATAAACAAAATGAAAGTACAACAAATGTATACCTTCAGCTTTGGATCTCTTCTCCAAGATTCAGCAGAGTCTCCCAACTATGAGAAGTGTGACCTCAAAGATGTATGAACTAGAATCAGAGTGATAACGTAATAATACTCTTTGCAAGGATCTCTAGCTAGATTGACCCTCTAGGATAGACCAATATATATAGGACCAAAGAGTCTCCAAGGAGGATGAATGTAGAAGCTCAAGGTGAAGAGAAGTTAGGAAGCTTCTCCATTAATAGATCCCTATCCAAATCATCCACAAGTGGGTCAAGTTGATCTCCTTGGGAAAGTAAGCCTTTAGAAACCTTTTTCCCAATTATGAGATTTTTCTCAATTGTTGTAGATTATGAAATAATTTTACCCTTTTAACATGAAATAACCCCCACATAAGTAAATGTAGAGGTGAAAAGGGGATTCATTCTAGCCAACAACTGTGGTAAGTTGAACTTGAGTTTCTATCATTATAATGAAATGGAAAATAGGGTTATAAAAATACCCTCTCATGCATGAGTTCAGAAGATAAATTGATGGATGAAATGCATTACAATAAATATTAGAGGTCAAAATGGGAGGAAGGAGGTGTTGAATCGTAAAATATCGCTACAACAACATGGGGGAAAACCACCCAGTCGAGGACTTGAATACCGTCCCTTTTCCATTTGGAATAATGGCTCCGACAGGATATAATGGGACCAACTTCCCAATAAAAATGTGATAGATGGGGTAGAGTGTTTACAACTAAAAAATAAGTGATATACAGGGTGGTTTATAAGCTATCGTACATGTATATTAATCTATCTATTACCCAAGGTTACTTATGTTTATGTGATCTAGAATATTTTTCCTTAGTGCACGATAATAAAGATTAATCAAACACTTATAGAAATGAAAAACTTTTAAGATAATTATTTTGATTAAATAGTTAATCAAAATAATTGATGAAACACAAATCACAATCAAATAACATTCAAAAATTCCTTATATATGTATTAAAGATGACAATTCTAGCATGTTCAGAAGTGAATTAGTACAAAATTGCATTAGAAAAGATACATATAGTAAACAATATAAAGAGAATGACTATCATTTCATAAATAAAACAGAAATACAATGATAAAAGTACTATATGTATATTACTCTACTCATGAAAGAAATAGTTCTGGTCTAAACTTTCTCATTATGATGGTTTCAAAAGTACAAAAGTGAAAGTTTCGAAATCCTTCTCTAGAAAACTTCAGGACCTTGATCTAGTCATTCTACTAAGACAAACTTCAAAAGTACAACAGTGCAAGCTTCCAAATTTTTTCTTTATAAAATTTGGGGACCCTTTCTTTGTAGACATGAAAGGGTTTATATAACAAAAATAAAGTATAAAAATAGACAATACATGAAAATTCTGAGGAGGTTAAAACAACTCTCCTTAAAATAAGTGATAAAAATACAGAAATAGAAGATGTTGAAATGACGAGCTCATGAATGCAATTGTGTATATTCTTTAATTCACTACTTGAGCTCATAATATCCATCATTGGATTAAATTCAGGAGGTTGACCTATCCTCATGCATAATTGTCTTGTGTACACTACATCTGAAAGCATAGGAAGCATATGGGTGGATGAGTCAACAAGGCATTGGAGCATTAACCACTGACTATGTGGCTTTACAAGATATTTCCAATAGATTTCCGAGTCAATTTTGGTCAAATTTTTAATTTCTTCTTCCTTTACTTTTGAAGTTTCTTGCCATTTCCTTTCCAGGACTTTGATATCACGAAGGTTTCCAGGTGGGCACTCTTAAATCAGGTTGGCATTGTGCATGTTATCATTGATAGTTTCAATGATGTTATTGAAAGCATCAATTTCCCTGGAGATTACTCCTTTTGCCTGTTTCAATTAAATGTCTGAATCAGTAAAGAGGATTTACTTATGAGATTCCTCTATTATGGGAAGGTATGTTGCTCTTCCTTCTGGTGTATCCTGCCATGTTATAAATCCTGAGATTTTATCATCAATGTCATTGAAAGTCACCCTCATATTGGATGATTGATTCATCAATGAATCACTTTTAACACATAGTGGATTAATGATAGATAAATTTTGACAAAACATTGCTTGTTTCTTTAATAACAGAGTGTTTATCTCTAATGATTCCTTTATAAAGTCCTCCACTTTAGGATTATCATTTTACTGATCATGTGAAAATTGGAGCTGTTGGATTTGGGAATCCTTAGTACTAGTCTCTACTTTATATTGGATCTTTAACTGATCAAAACTCTGCTAGAGTTGAGACAATTGTTTCTTTACTTAATCGTCAATACTTTGTCTTTATTCTGCCAACTTCTGCTCTAACTGTTGAATTCTCTCTTTTTTTTCACTAACTAGTTGTTGAACCTCTACTTCTTTTCAATCTTAGAAAATGCATAAGCACCTGTAAACTGTGACAACTTTGTCAAATTTTCTGAAGGATCAATTAGTGTATCCTTCCATACTATATCCATTGGTATATCACCAGGAATGACTACTGATGATGGTTCTATTATTCTCCTTTTTCTCTGTATTTTCACCATAGCCAGATGCTTGGGATTGTAAAAGATGTCAACATGAGGGATTTATTCCACTTTAAGGACAATTTCAAAATAATGGAATGCCGAGATAATCTCGATTTCCTCTGTAGTGATAACTCTATTAAAATCCCTATTAGTAAATGAGCTCTATCCAATGTTACGAGGTGTGCTAATTTTTTTCTCTATTTCAATATTTTCTACCCCTTGATGTCATTTAAGATATTGACCAAACTATTTCTAGGCTTCATCTAGCTGATTATTGAGGGGTGTTTGATCAATATGCATTTATGTGGCTTTATCTTCCACTTCAATATCCTTAGAATCCTGTTCTAAGTAATGTTCCAAATTATTCTCTGAACTCTTCTTTGAATAATTTTATAAAGTCTTCTCTAAACCCTGTTCTAAACCTTTTTCTAAGTCTTGATCCAAACATTGTTTTGAATCCTGATCTTCTTGGGAAATCGGTTGAGGAATCCTCAATAGATCCAAAGGGACTTTTTGTAGTCTTGTTTCTCTGTATTCTTGGAGTTACGCTAGCCATTCTAGATTAAGTTTCAACATAGCCAGATATTGCACTTGTGAAAATACCTCGACAGATTAAAATAGGTCATCATAGTCATCATCATGATGACTGAATTACCTAATATTCACTTGGGCAGTAAAATTTTGTGCAACTTTGTTAGGATCAAATCGTCTGCCAGGAATGGTAGCAAGATTCCAACTTGCAATAATATCAATTTCAAGCACATCACGCTTTAAATAATGTAGAGAATATACACCACATTGGATAGGGAATGAAGGCCAAAGATATTTCTTGGCTTTCTTTAGGGTCTTTGTCAGTCCATCCCCTATAGTTTGATAGACAATCTCCCTAGCTAGTAGTTTATAAGGGACATATAATGGGAGAACATCAAGAGGTGCCAAACTTCCATAGACTCTAACATAGGTAAAAATATCTTCTCCAAACCACCTGCCTATTGGTATGAAATCAATTTTTTCCTCTTCGGACAATCTTGGGGCTCTTTTGTCAAAAAAAACTTGGTGAATTGGCAACATAACTCCTTGGAATTTTTTTTACAGAAATTGGTGTGGAAATTAGATTCCCACAAGATTTTATGATATATATGGATGGGAGTGGGATCCTGAATGGTCCATTTCCATCCATGGTTTGGAAATTTTAAATGAAACACACCTCATCCATAATATATTCACTCATAAAGAATGTTGTAACCACTCTGGTAGTAACATACCGATGTTGCCTAAATTATCAGATTTGGGAGGCAATGTTATTTGAAAGGATATTGCCCAAATCCATTATATAAGAATTGACTGTTACCTCAATAAGAGGAATCCATTCGACTGAGAACTTAGTTGTATTAGGGTGCCCAAACAGTCTACACATTGTAGATCTGATATAAGAATATGGAGTGATGAGAGAAGATATAGAGTACATACCCAATTTCTCATGCTTATGTTTGTTCATGTAGGATCTCCATTGTTTAATTGGATCTGATGCTACCTCATTCTTGCTTGAAAAATGTTCGAGGAAAGCTTTGTCATACACCTTTTGTGGGCTAGGTATATGGTAGATTTCATTCAAATATTTAATTGTAAAGGACTCGATGACTGTTTTTCTTGAAGTCAAGAATGTCTTATCAACAATGTTGATCTTCTCAATTATCCATTTTACCATACTGGTATAAAGAAGGATCTTGGGTTGAGCAACGATCCTGTGAAGAAAAGAGTTGGCGGCTTCATAGTTGGAGGCTTTAGAAGATGAAGTAGCCTCTGCTATTTCCACTCTTTACATTACCTTACGTCCTTCGCTTTCAAGCAATTGATACATGGATTCCCATGAGGATGTTTGACTGTCTATTGTGCATGTAGTTTCTAAGAAATGTCGGGGCATTTCTGTTACATTAGAAGAAGAAGGTGTAGATTGTGAAGTCTCCATGGATTTCCTTCCTTTCTTTGTTTTGTTCATCCTGTTACAATGCTTCCTCTCAGGTTTAACTTGTAAATTTGAAACACAGAGGAATGAAGAGAAATAGGTCTAAAATGCAAAAGTGCTTGAACATACAAGGCTCAAAATGATGACAAACATAGTTTAAATGTGATAAAATCTAAAATATCTATATACAAGCCATCAAATTACCTTGGGGATTTAAATCATAAATACAGTTAGAAGTATTTAATAACTGAAATCATAGCTTGGTGTAGAAATTTCACTTGTAGAACAAACCAATATATGCAATGTCCTAAAGCATAATACTTGTTCTACTTCTACAAAACATTAAGTGGAAGCATAATCGAATTTATGAGCAACATCAAGTAAAAACATGAATAACTAATCAGGAGAAATAATCACACGTAACATAAGATATGTCCAGGGGAAAGCACTAGCATAAAACCCCAACCTTGTATTATCAATCAAGTGGAAATCCTCTTCACAATACAAAAAGAATAAGCTCAATAGCTATCTTGCTCTCTCTGTAATCAGAAGATCTTGATGATCTTCAATCAAAAGATGAAAATCATGGACTACCTAGGCCTCATTATATAGGCTGAAAATTGGCCTAATCATACCTGTTGTCACCTCAGGTCCACCTACGTAGTCGTAGAAGAAAATATATTTCTTCCTCATGCAAAGAATACCTACTAGAAATATCCTAGCATCTAATAGTACACTGTCCCTCATCTGATCTCAACTGGGTCTTTGTCTGAATTGGCATACATTAGTTATTCATGAGAAAATACTCAGTTATTAGCTGTCACATGCATGCAAGCATTAACAAAATGATTATAGAAAATTTAACAACTTGTTAAATAATCTACCTGGACTTGACTAGTTAGAACTAAGTCAATTGATTCTCTCATTATAGAACTGAACCTTATCTCCTTTAATTAAGGGATAAATTCCTAAATCAAGAGAGAAAATAATTGCATGATCTCACAAAGAAATCAGGTTTAATTTTCCATAACTAATTAACTAATGGAGATTAATTAATTAATATTTTAAACTACTGGTAAGACCAAAATTAATTTTAATTCATATGGATAGACTAGGGACTTCTATAAATAGGAAGGGACCCAAAACGCTATTTTTAGAAATTTCTACTTTTAGCAGTTTCACCTCTCACCCAATGTGGCCAATGACCTCACTGGCCAAACTGCTATTTTTAGACATGCTATTTTTAGCACATTCTAAATTTAGCATTCCTTGTTGCACACTTTTCAACACTTTGCATGATAATTTATTATCCCATTAATAGATCGTATCAAAAAAACCTTTCAAATGATATTTAGAACCTGTTTCCATGTGTTTTCCTGATATGTGATAGCGATATCATTATATCGGTTCTTTGGGTATGGGAAGTTCGTTAAGTGATGATTCTGATATCACAATCAAAGTTTTTGGAGTAAAGGGGAATGTAAATAAAGAAAGGCCTTTGCGGTTGCGAAATCATGAGGAATGATGTGGCATTAGAGCAGGCCTGACTAATGATTTAATAAGCACAACTTTTCTTTTCAGTTATTCATTATTATGATTTTATTAAACACCTTTTAACGGGCATATTTATCGCAATCAGGAGATCGAAAGTGAAGGGAGAGGTCTGCCTTTTACTAATTTGCGATTCATCCAGACACGACATATTTATAGGTTGTGTTAATTATTATATCGGGTCTAGATAGTTTATCGCATATCACAATCGGAATGGTCCTCGAGGTTTTTATATATCATGTTCATTATAAAGTGGCGATGTGGGCAGGTTTCGATATAGAGTATTTTTTTAAGAATACCTAAGTATTTTAAGTTTTAAGCATGTATTGTTCTTGGGGGCTATACTTTATCGCATCACAAATTTCAAAAGGATAAAATGAGGAGTTTTTTGAATCAGTGATCGGAGAATCCACAGTTTGAACATCTTTATACCAAGTTTTCAAATCCCAAGTGGGATCCATCATCAGGGTTGAAGAATGAGGAGTTATTTATTAAGAATTATGAAATGCAATACATCGGGATTCCTTTAAGGGAGGATCATTCGAGTTGTTTGGGCCTAATGAAATTTAGATTTGTTTATTAAAAAAGGTTCATATTCATCCTTTCAAACCCTAAACTATTTTATTTTCCTATGTGTTACATAGTATTTTGTCATGCCTCCTAAACTTCCCTGTGTCATACCCCAAAGTGCCTGAAACTTGGAAATCATGTAGTGTACCCATCCTCATATACATTTCAGATCCTCCCTGAAAAATCATGAAAACATGCATTGAGCCTTCCCTGAAGAAGTGAGTTCTAAAACCCTAATTTCAAGATATGCGACCTTGACAGTGGAAACTTGTGTTGATCATTAGTTGCACTATACTAGCCTCATGATGCCAACGCGCTTTTTGCTTGAATACCCACGTTGATACCTAAAAGGTAAGTTTTCTCGAAGAGGACAAGAAGATCTGTGATCTAGAGGCTTCCAAAATGATGATCTAGAGGTTGTTCAGTGTGGATGTGGTCGAATTCTCCCAATATTGGCCTTTGATCTTATCCCTATGAGCTACCTCCTTGAGATGAGGGCCTTCTCCTATATCTGAAGAGATCCTAACTCCCTTTCCCTTCCTATATATTTATCCTCTCCCATTCCCAAATGGTTGGTCTTTGGCCATTTGCACCCTTATGCTGAGATAGTGCCTACATGCTACTCACTTGGCTTGGAGAAGGAGTGCTTGGAGAGCTTGAGCTTGGACTTGGACATTCACTCTAGGAGAGCTTATTGACATCAAGGCTTGGTTGTATGCTTCCTTCTTTATTTCATTAATATATACAACTGCTAGTTCACTTTCCATAAATGTTTGTGTTAATGCATCATTTATCTTAATGCTCCTTGATTTGTTAAGTGGATTACTTTCTATTATTCTAGTTGTACCTGTATGCTTCATTGTGTCATTGATCTCTTGTGCAGTAATCCAAATGTTGTGAGTAGTAGAGCTAAGCATGAGGCATAACTGATTCAAGGTCTTCAATGAAGGAGTACGTTATAACATCATAACATGGTAGGCGATCTTCTTCTTCTCTCATTTCGATTGTAATTTAGGAAAGTGTCCTTGTAGATTGTCATGTAGGTTTCTATTCCCACTCATTGGGGTAGAGGGATCATCTTTATCCGTAGAGAGGATTTGCCTAGGAAACAAAATGATGACTCCACTGGGGAAGCTATAACCCTTTCCATCCATTCCTTCAATAAGATTATTTTATGAGTTTGACCAACTGTAAATTTATTGGCCGATGTCTATCATTGTAGCTATTTGGAGTCACTGGTTATTCCCTGAGAATGTTTAACCTGTTTTGATCTTGAAGGTTTTTTATTTTTTCCTTAGTTTTCTCGCCGAATGCTTTTTCTTCTCTGACAAAGGCATTATCAGTGCTAACTTTAAATTTACAGTCACGCTGATTTGCTTTGCATTGCCCTTTTGCCTTTAATAGGTATGCTGATCCTAGAGGATAAAAGAAAATTAGGGTTTCTTCTTGTTTTTAGTGTTTTTCACCGCTTTCACTGATTTTCCAGTGTGATTGCAATGTATTTGTCTTGATTGACATCCTTGTATCATTTCAGTTTGTCTCTTGGCTTTGTGGAATTGTTTTTCGAAGATTGAGTGCCTTTGAGGATTTCTAGGGTATCTTGGTCACCCTTCATGCATTGCGTAGTCTGCCTTTCTGGGATTGATTGCTTCCATTTAGGATTCTTCCTACTGTCAGGACATCATTTTCAAGTTGCTTTGAGTTTGTGATCATAAAGTTATTTTCATTAGTATTAAGTCATTTTGATGCTTTGAAGATTACTTGCTCCATTATCAAGCATATATTATAGTTGCATTATTTGGAAGGATTGAAAGTGAATCCTTGGTTGGTTTCTTTATTTCAAAAAGAAAAGTGAACGATTTCCTCATTTAAGTATTTTTGAAACAATTTGCATTTGAAACCATAAATGAATGAAAGTTTCATTTTGGTTGTTTTGGATTACATTTTCTCTTTTACTCATTGCATTAGTTTTCATTGTTGAATAAAAGTGAAAAGAAGAGATAAAATTAGTTCCTCTTAGTGAAAGGAAAGTGATTTTTTGTTTCCCTTGGGATTGCATCTTGGCATTGCATTTGTTTGTGAAAGTGAAAGATTAGATCTAATTTTTTCATTTTTTGTTGGAAATATAAAGAGTTGTGTTTTGATGCATTTTTCTTGATTGATGCATGATTTGGTTGTCTCTATACGTTCATTAGTTTAGCCTTCATCGAATGAAAACATTTCATTTTTATAATTTAGTTACATCATAGGTACAAGTGACATCGTTGAACCATCCAACCAAAACTTAATTGAAGATAAACTTAAAATTTACCTCAATTAACCTAAGGAGAATTTGTAACCTAACACAAATATCTAGAGGTCTAGGCTAGAGATGTGTTTCGACATATTTAAACATAACAATTGTCATTAACTACCTGTAGTGTATCCCGGGGGTGAAATCCCATCCCAATATAGTATATAGAAGGTTCTCCCATACTATAGTATATAGAAGGTTCTCTCGTACTTTCGAGTATATATGAGGCACTTTAGTACGATAAGTATATAGGGATGCTCTCATTGAATGGTTCTTCATTAGACAATGCTAACACAAACTTGTGCTCCCCATACCGTCGAGTACATATTGGGAGACCTGACTAGATTGTTATCGTTTAGCCACAAGTAACCGAGTCAGCCACCTTGTTAACGTGATACACTAAACACAACATTCAGGGAGATCTATTGTCATACGTCAAGTCCTTGGATTCGACTAAGATGTATATAATGGTTCATGGATACTTGGTAAACCATCTTGCGTAGTATTAATCATTTTGATTTATTTGATGTTTCGTGTCATAAAATTAACTGCCAATTATAACATGCAG
Organism: Pinus taeda; assembly: GCA_000404065.3. Lineage (NCBI taxonomy): Eukaryota > Viridiplantae > Streptophyta > Pinopsida > Pinales > Pinaceae > Pinus > Pinus taeda. Next base: position 185,298 of record APFE030789330.1, read on the forward strand.
TTGCTTCTTGGCCCCATATTGAGTGAAGTTCTTGTAAATTTTAATTTTAACCAGCCCTCAATGAATCATATTTTCTCCTTCTTCTCTTGAGAGAAAGTCAGCGTGACTGAACCATTGAGTTCACCACATAGTTCCCTTTCGTTGTCTCATACTGAAGGGTCTTCACAAGGAGTTCACCCTGAACTTCTGCAGTCACTTGAAGCTCAAGGCTTTGATCTTGGAATTGTCCCAAGCATCCAATACCTTTGTTTTCATACTCCACCTCAAGATTGATCATCATCTCAAGAGTCTGATCCAAATATCCCTGAGAGTCCACAAAGGTTTGTTTTGTATCCTCCGAATCTGCTATTTGATCCAATTTTGATATCTCCTCAACACCTTTATAGTTCATATGATCAATCGGGTTTTCCTTTGGAGTTATCTACTCTTCCATCTCAGATTCTTCCTCGCTAGTTGTTTCCACCTATGGTTTAAGAAGGTGAGATTATAACCTCTCCTCAAGGTCCTTCGAAAGTTTTTGCTACTCAGACTTCCAATGTTGATAATGAGTTTGAATGTGAATTTGCTTTGGAAGGATTTCCTTATGAAGGAAGAGTTCCATCTAAACCATCTCCTGAAAATAGTGGGCCCATGGTTCCACATGGTGTTTTCTGGGCAATCCTATCTGCAAACAGAGGTGATCCCTCTAGCCAAATAAGTGGGACTAGCAACCTACGTGCAATCTACTAGAAATTTCCTTAAGTTATAACTGAAATGAGAGACGAAGAAGATGACTGACCTTGTTCTAATGCTATCACATCTTCCTTTGTTGAATACCTTGAATCAATTGCATCACAAGTTCATTCTTGCTACTCACAACATTTAAACACCTTCATAAGAGATTAAGACACAACAAGGCCTGCAAATACAAATATCCTAATCAAAAGTAACCTACTTAACATATCAAGGAGCGTTAAGATAAATGATACATAAGCATACACATGTATGGAAAATGAGCCAACAATTGTATATTAATAGAATAAAGGAGGAAGAATATTAATAAGCCTTGATGTCAATAGGATCTCCTTGAATTAATGTCCAAGTCCAAGCTTAAGCTCTCCATGAACTTCTTCTCCAAGCCAAATGAATAGCATGTAGGCACAATTTTAGCATAAGGGTGCAAATAGCGAAAGAACAAAAATTTGGGAATGGGAAAATATGAATATATAGGAAGGGAAAGGGAGTTAGGATCTCTCCAAAGATAGGGTAAGGCCCTCATCTCAAGGAGGTAGCTCATAGGGATAAGACCAAAAGGATAAGTTGAGATAATTTGACCTCATCCACGTCGAACAACCTCCAGCTTGTCACTCTAGAACCTTCTAGATCACGAAGCTTCTCATCCTCTTTGGGAAAATTGCCTTTTAGGGATCATCATGGGTATTCAAGAAAATAAAGCGATGACATCATGGGGCTAGTATAGTGCAACTAGCAACCATCATGGTTTTCAGTACCATAAGAGTGATGATTCTAAAATTAGGGTTTTAGAACCATTTCCTTCAGGAGAAGTTGAAGGCATTTTCTAATCAGTGTTTTAGGGAGGATCTCAGTTGCATATATAAATGAATACACTGCATGATGGTCATGTTTTGAGAACTTTGGGGATGTCACAGGGAAGTGCAAGAGGTGTGAAAAAATATTTTGTAACAGATGCCCCCTAAAGCATGAAGGAAAAACATGGAGTGATGGCTAATATGCTTTACGAGCTTTTTAAGGACGAGAACATGCATTGCTAGGAGACTTGCAAATCAAGGATGCATCTACATATACATATACATATTTGATATCAAACATGAATCCATGATATAGAGGCAACCATCTGAATACTAAGGACTATATGAAAGGATCCATGGTATAAGTCCAACGATCCAAATGAAAAGGATCATCTATAAATCTAAGATCCAAGGTATGGACATAGCCATCTGATATAAAAGGATAATCATAAATGTAAAGTCCCACAGTATGGTCACAACCATCCATATAGTAGAAACATGTGTACAATCATGAATAATACATAACTCCACATAGCCTAGGTCATATCAGACAATACTCAGGGTCTTGTGCTCCATCCCAACCTGATCAAAGTATGAATTCTAACATGTGAATGAATGTGTCGAAGTCAAACATGCTAGAAGACCATCTGATTATCGGCCAATGATGTGGACCATTAATAGGCATGAGAGAAACCACCAATAATGACAATGGTTCTCAAAGTATGATAGTACAATCCATGAATGTGATAAAAGAAGTTGAATTCGAACACTCATGGAATCACCTGATCGAAGGAAAATGATGAAAACCTGCCATTGGATGCAAAGAAATTTCCATTAAGTCATGAAACCTCTAAGGCATTGAAAGGGAGTCTCTAAGTCATCTTCCTAGATGATGAGTTGAAGTTGATAAGGAGTGAATTGTCGAAGGAGGGCCATGATAAGTCCCCCATCATTGACATGAAATGAGGAATAAAGTGGAATGAATAAGATCCAAGACTGTAGTAAAGGGTCAGACAATATATAGGTAGTAGACTGCAAATAAGACTTCTCTTGAACATTGGTGAAACAACTATGAAGTGTGGCAACATTTGACTCAACATAGGACTAATGGTCATGATGATGAAGTGGAATAGTCATATGAGAGGAAAAAATGGATCAATCACACCTAGGAGGACAAGTGACTAGGTGAGGATATCCAAAACCTAACACGAGAAGCAGAAGAGTGTCATGTTCAGGAGCGACATGCTCCCTATATAAATGATTTTTTAGTTTCATTTTCCCCACTATTTATAGCAAGTACCCCAATTATTTTTTATCACAATCTTGAAGGGAATAGCATATGCTTGTCATATAAGTTCATTCTTCGAATGGATCCATCCTAGCAAGTTTTATGAACCCTAGGAAGGAGAAAATCGGCCTCATCATGGTGACAAGTCTTTCATCGTAAAAACTTTAATGAGTCTAATAGAAGAAAAAATAAGTATCTTTTTCATATTTAGAGAGTTTTAAAAAGAGACAAAAAAGAAAACTCCATCATATCCCTCTTCATAATTTTTCCCTCAAACCCGAAAAGGTAGAAAACAATATTCGAGAGAACCTCTTGACCATGCCAATTAAGGTGTAACATTTTTGTAAATAGTCAATCTCAACCCAAAAAAGGGGTAAACGTATACCGAGATGACGCCAATTCATTTAATTTAATGAGTTTTAAAAGCCAAGTACTCAATGACCTTTTCATGTTTCATGACTCCAACGGGGTTCCTTTTTTGTTTGTTTTTAGCAATTTTGAAAAGGAGATAAAAAAAATCTTGTTGAACCATTCAAGAATAATCACTATATCCACTAAAATATAGCTGTAACTGCACAAAGATAACCATTGATCACTGCTATCGAGAAAAAATAATAAAATATTAATAAAATAACAGAAAAAATGAAATTACAACTTATAAATAGACTACAAGTCAATTTTTTTTACCATTTCAATGGAGTAAGTTTAAGAGTGCATTTTTACCCCATTTTCCTCGATTTTCATGAGAATAGTGTGGGAGATCTAGGGCATCATTTCTTGAACTATGAGCAACTGGTAAGAGCTCTACCTTTTCTCTTGAATTTCATTACATTTTTATGAATTTTCATTGAATTGTTCTTGCGAGAAGGAGGGATTTTAATTTTTAACCGTGCGGGAAATCATGATGGGTTTGGTCATCAGACCCGTGATGGTTTCCCTTGAGCCAAAAGGCCCTCATGGTGGCATCATGAATTTAACAAAAACAGATGCGATGACTATGGGGCAATTGGTTTTTGTAAAAATCTTCCTTTTAGGGAAAAATCTTTGACTTTTAATCCATGGAAAAGCATTTAACTGATGTTTAATGTTGTTTTGCAAGAGATTTTTTGCTAACATGGTCCTTGAATGGAAGGAGTGAAGCCATGAGGTAGAATTCTATTAGGCAACCTAAGATCTATAATGTGTAAATTCTTTAAGGAACTATGGGTTGTTGAAGTTCTTCAAAACTACAGGACTCAAAACTCAAAATGAGCTACTCCACTACTGGATAAGTCTATGGGATATTGATAAGGAAATCTTCATTATTAGGGACCAGGTGTTGGAATTGGAGGAGAAAGATATTTACATCATCATTGGATTTTCTAGAAGAGGATAAAGATTTCAACTCTTTGGATCTCATCCTAGAGGTTAGAGCATCAGTACTCTAGTCACGAGACATTGCCTGGGTGTTGAGATGACAATGGGTGGGAAGGTGAAGATAGTGACAATCAACAATATCCCCTTGAGAACAATCTTATTCACCATACCTCGCATAGTTGGGACGTAGGATTTACACGGGACTTCAAAATCCCAATTCTAGTATGTAGTAGAATGCCTCACTCAAACAATATTCAACTGGTATTCGGGGTTACTTGCCAATATAAAGAGGCAACTGACCAAATGTAAGCGAGGAAAATTGAAACAGTTTGGCTTCGTGTCGATTTCGGGTACTTTCTTTCTAGAGTGTGTGCCGCTATTTTGGTATCAGTGGACAAAGGTACTATATCTTGCTCCAGAAGATCCAAGGCTGGTCAGATGGAGTGAATGCATACATCGAGGAGGAGGGGGTCAGTAAATGAATTTTCCTCTGCATTTTTTTATTTGTTTGCATTTCCAACTGATTGTTGTGGACAACTATGCCTATGCAGGCAAATATTTTAGATGGGAACCAAATCTACCTCTGCCACTGGGTGAACAATAGATTGTTGCAGGTAAAACTTGTTTTTGGATTTTTCAAGTTTTTATGTCTTTTTTGTGAAAGTGTAACTAAGATTTAACTTGTGATAAATGTGTAGATGTTGGACCAGAAAGGCCACTTGGCATGTTGCCAATAACATGATGAGTAGCTTATCAGGTAGTAGATGCTCCTTATGAGGAAGGAGAAGACCCCATGGTAGAGGTGGAATGTAATCTGAATGTGATCACTTGAGGGATTCTAGAACACGCAACTATAGATGAAGTGCATTGCGATACCAGAGGCACACATTAGGGGTATTTGTAAGACTACATTGGTTATTAGGCCGAGTGATTCGGTCAGTCTCGTGTTATCACAAGCATCATGCAGGTGCTTAGCTTTTATAGTTGTTTTTGTACATGTTGTAGGATTTGAAATCCATGTGTCTCAGAACACTTTATTTTTTGAGATTTTGATATTAAACACTCTGATAAACATGATATATATAATATATATATTATATATAATATATATATATATATATAATATATATATATTATAGATATTAGATATAGATACATATATGTATGTATGTATGTATGTATGTATGTATGTATTTATTATTTTCTAAATATGTGTCCATGTATCATGATGATATGATTAGTTTTATAAATTACGCAAATGTCTATCAAGAACATAATTTGCTAATGCATCTATTAATGTATTCAAATTGCGTGAAATATGTTGATATGTGATAAAATCAAAATTTCTTTCCAGTAATTGAACATGTAGATACGTATGCTAAATCTATGGATTTCTTACTGAGTAATGATTGTTTAATTGTAGCACAACAAGTTGTGAATCTAACTTAACAACTAAATCTCTAATTCCAAGAGTGACTACTTTTGAAAATAGTTCAATAACTACACTGCATTTAGAAATATTGTAGTTGTTCATCCCAGGAAAATACCTTGCAAATCAATCAAATTGCCATAAAGGGAAAAGGGTGCCCAAGCTGCGGAAGACAAGTTCTGTGTGCTACGACAAGCATCATCCACAAAACCAACATAATGATTTGACAACATCTGCAAACCAAGTGGAACACAAGGTAAGAATAAAACACATGTCTGTAAAGCAAACAATCACACCAAAAATAAAAAAGTGCACACCAATGAATTCACACACTAATGTACAAAACTAATATTTACATGGATTCCCATGCGTCAAAAGTTCAGATGGAGCCCATTGTTAGACTCGGGTAATCAATAAATAGAGAATAAAACCAAAGTTTCATCGTTGGCATGACGTGTAAGCATCAACTCGGCAAAATAATAGAGTAGAATTCATAAAAGGCTTATGCCCCCATGCCCCTCGAGCAAGTGAGGGTTATGAGTCATAAGATGAAAACCCCATTGTGGTAATGGACAAACTATAGAGACTTGGTGAAAAAATCTCATGAAAGGAGGAAAGAAAAACTTAATCTCAAGACGAGGAAAAGGTGCCCCCAATTGAAAGATCTTGACAATTTCAGACTAAGCTGAAATGTCAACAGGAAGGGTGGTAGAAATATTTCCCATATTACCTTCAGATAAGACTTCCTGCACCAAAAAAATCATTTGAAGTCGATGCATTGGGTTATGAGAAATGAAATCTTCAAGACACAAAGGAATCTCACTTAGGTTTGGAAGAAACGAAGAATGATGATGAATATCATTCTAAGGAGTTTCGTCATGAGACATAATTATCATCAGTGGGGAAAGTCTCGTTCAAAGGATTAGGGGAATCCCAAGATCCAAGTCAAGGTGGTTGTGCATAAGTATCCAAGTTCATGTTGAAAACAACATGAATTTATGAAGAAACCGTTGAAGCTGAGACAATTTCTTGATAAGTTTTTTGTAACAGAATTAACGAAATAGAATCACCAAACAAATCAGTCTGATCTAGAGAAGGAATAATCCAAGGATCTATAGAAAAAAAGATCATATTGATTGAAGGGATATTCAGAGGTGGGAGAGAAAAAGTACCCATTAAAGCAGAATATTTAAAAAGACTTTCCCCCACACTCTCATATTGAACTTCGGTATCTCCCACATATGGGACATTTTCATTTCATGTAGCGGAAGGGGAAAATGACAATTGGTCAATAGTGATCATTTTTCCTTCATAAGGAAAACAAAGCACCTAGAACAAGGGTGAAACAACACAAAACATGGCATGGGTCCAAGTTCGCTCGAGAAGAAGGTTGTAATTGAGATTCGCATCTACAACTTCCACTTCTAGCTCAATAGTCTTTCCTTCCAACATGATAGGAAAATTTGTGAGAATAGCATACGGATGGGAGCCTCTACCATCAAAGGCCTCCAAAGTGTTCAGGGACTGGTTAAGGAGAGGAGAGCCAATGGCCTTCCAACACAAAACAAAGATGATGCAGGTAGAAGCACCTTCATCAATGACAATCCAATGGATCGTCTTTCCCTTTATAAGAACTTAAATCAGAAAAGAAATCTGATGAGAAATATTAGGAAAATGGTTTTCAAGATCGAAAGTAATTAAACTTGAATCAACAGGATCAATGGTTCCTATAGCAAACAACAATGATTTCCATTGTGTTGGACATTTTTGGATAACTTCCAAAGTAGACATTGCCAAAGGTGCTTGAGCTAGATATTTGACTATATTATAATGCCATGAAGCTCTATCATTCGGATTATAGGATGATTTTTGAAGCACACCCTCGGGAGGTGGTTTGATCGTGGATTCATTGTTAGGTCACTCAATGTGGAGCCAACCAGAACTGGGTGGAGGGAATTAGAAGGTATATTATTGACTTATTTCTCCACTATCTTCTTTTTGAAGGGTTTAATAGTCTTTCAATAAAGTAGTGATAGAAATAGGTAATGAATCTTACATTGTGAAAACTTGAGAACCAGAGGAGGTAGAGGATTGTGGTTGGTATAACAACTGAGTCTACTGAGATGGAAATCATTCTTTCAAAACAACCAGAGTCCCTTTCTATAAATGGTTAACTTTAGCATGTCGGGGACAATCCTTGGTATAATGGTCTTCCTCACAAATGAGGCAAGGATATTTCGGCTTTCGTTTGGAAGCATCATCAACATATGACTTGGGAGGATCCTGTTCAGGGTATCAGATTTGGATCTTTCTTTACCCTTTTTCCTACCTTTTGAGACTTTATCTAATGCAGTAGACTGGACGGCATGGACCTTGGAGGTTTTACCAAGATTGAACGGTTTTTTCGAAGGATGATTGGAACTAGTGTCTAAAATAGATTTTTCCTTCGACGAAGTCTTAGTGGAAGTCTGAGACACTAACCCAATTATACCACCAATAGGTGGTACATCAAGAGACTTTGAAGATGCTAGATCTGAAGATGGTCTTGGCGCATTAGGAAACATTTCATATAATGTGCAAGATTGGGAATAAACTAAGTCTAAATATTGGGCATGAGCAATAGCTTGGTCCTCGGTAACACATCCACCCCATTGCTATATCTACGACAATTTTGTTTACGAATGATTTGGTGAACCATTTAGTTAACAACTCATCAGGAAATTCGAATTCGATGAGGTGACGTTGATGTCTCCATTCATGGATATGATCGAAAATATGGGTTGTAGTATATTTCTTTAGAGATGTGAGAAAATGAGTGCCAATTTCATATCAAGCCGACAATTGGAAGTGGGCGAGGAAAGCCATAGTGAAAGAGTTAGAGTTGGCATAGATAGCTTGAGGCAACTCGATATACCATTTTGTGGCAGTGCCTATGAAGGTTCGCCAAAAGAGGTGGAGATGAATAGAATCACTAAGATAAGACTCAGAAGAAAACCATGAGTGATATGTCATCAAATGTGCTTGAGGGTCCTCTTTAGATTTTCCTTTGAACTTAGGGCAATCACTCAGAATTTTAGTAGGAATAAGAGGCCAATAAGGAGAATGAAAAATGGGATTATTAGTAAGCCTAAAGACATCAGGCAATTAGACTATGGCTAAAAATGGAAATTGAAGATTCAAGGGCATGTAAGGCCTTTAAGAAGGTCCAACCTGTGGATTCCAACCTTGCTGGTAAGGGTTCTACCCCCACAGTAGAGGATTTTGACCATAGGGGACTTGATTTTTCCCCTACTGAGGGGTACCTAGACCATAAGGTGGATTTTGTCTAGGGTAAGGTTGATATTGACCTACCATAGGCCGTTGATAAGCATTATATCTGGCATATGGATTGTAAGGTTGTCGTACTTGTTGACCCTGGATATGAAGAGATTAGCCCTGCTACTGCAGGGGTTGACCTTGTGTTAGGATATTCTGACACATAGGAAATAATTAAGTATAACTTGGTCTAGTGTAGAGTTAGGTAAAGTATGTTTCTTTACTATGTACTTTTGTAACTTACAATCCGACAATCATGATATGTTCTAGACATGAAGTGATCCAATGGTTCATTCTCTCCTTGGTATAACTGACACTTGATCCGTGGCTTAACACCCAATTGGTCCATGATCTCTATTTAAATATCATGGAGGGTCATTTGTAGGGTGACCATTCATGAGAGAAGCTTATGTAAATTTTCTTTCTTTTACATTAATAAATTGCTTGAAGTGGTTGTGTTGGCTCAGGTCGTGGACTGTTTCCCTCTTTGATGGTTTTAAATAGGTCAAGAATACTGGTGTACTGATCTGTGATCTGTTTGTGAGTAGTGTCCTTTGGTGTTCTATCTGAGGAACTTACCCTATATATTCCCACATGGTATCAGAGCTATTTGAGGGATGCATCCATTGGAGATCAAAATCTGAAGCTGGTACAACTGCATCCGACTGTAGTTTCTTAGATCTACTATTTATGACCACTTTCGGGCCGAAAGGACTGCTCTATTGTGTTATAAGCATATGTTCTAGTGAGGAACCCCTTTCATCTCATGCGAAAAGGTTTCTGGTAGCCCTAGCTATGTCAGTTTTAAGATGTAGAGGTATACAGTCTTTATTTGTAGTTTTAGTTATTTATCTCTTTATTTTGGTTTATTTATCTCTCTGTTTTTTTATTACATTATCTATACCTTTCCTTTCTACATCTTATCTTTGCCCCGTGACTCTATGCAATCTAGGAAAATCAAAAACACAAAGGAATGATTTTTCTCATGCGTATTCTCTTTTCTACCACACCTTAATGTGATATCAAAAAATTAGGAAGATTGAAGAAAATATTTAGTTTTTGGCGAAATCTAATTTCAAGCTGTAAGGTTTGGTTTTTTTTGCATGTTTGTTTTGGGTTATGTGGTTTTTTGTTTTTTAGACAAAAAGGGATTTCTCAAGTAAGCACACACTCCAAAGCTTCAGTGACTCGCAAAAAAAAAAAAAACCCTTCCTCTTTTCCAAAAATTACCAACCTTTTAAATTAGCTCACATGGTGCAAACTTGCTTTATGAGAATAGAGGTATTGGGTTCAAGTCTTTCCTTTTGTTGAGTTACTTTTTCAAAAATAACATGTAACTTATGTTTTAAAGTTACTTTATGTAAAAGTGTTCTCACCCATTATAAAAAGTGAGTCACTTATAATTCTAAAGTCTCTTTATCTTTTATTTAAGTTACAATTTAGTGGGTAACTCATAAAGTACCATTGTAAAAGAGACTTTCACTTATTTATAAAAGTGGGTCACATAATTTTTTTTTTTAAAGTGAGTTAATTAGATTAAGTTTTGAAAGATGGGGTATTTTTTTTAAAATATAACATTATCATTCTCTTCTGCACATTCACATACTTCATCAGCATCTTCAACAATTTTTCTTCAAAAAACCATAACTTCATCCAGAAGTTGTTTTTTTGAATCTACCTAATTTTTCGAGATGTTTCCATTGAAACACTTAGTTTCAACATCTACAACTTTATTTTCTGTTAAAATGGAAAGTCCATGCCAAGTTATTATTAACAACACCAGCTACTTCCATTGGGTGTCCTACATGGAGGATTTATTTAGAAGTAAAGGTATTTATAGAATAGCCTCAGGCTAAGAGTCTAAACCTAAAGATGAAAATAAGGTAGTCAAATAGGAAAATAAGCAAGATCAAGCATGTGGGTTGATAGAGATGTCTATGTATCTAGACCTTAGATATTGTATTGCAGAACTTGATTCCCCTGATGAAGCAATGAACCAACTCAATAAGTTTTTGGAATTAAAAATTAAATTGGATCCCATCAACTTGAAAATGAGTTGCTTATATTGGACCCCAATAGTTTTTCTTCCATTGAAGAACTTTTGTCTAAGTTCAAGATCCTTGGACTTCTTTTGGAAGGTGTCAAGGTTAATAAAGAATATGGTAGCTTTATCTATTCCATTTTTACTAAGTTAGGACCAACCTACTCTATGTTTGTTTCTACCTTCCATTTTACTAGATAAGCCTGTATTTGTCAAAGACAAGCCTACAAGTCCCCCTATTTTGATGCCTTTTATGATTCTTTAATAAGAGACATGAAAAACTATTACATCTTGGTCTTATTAATCATGGAAACTCTTCTAAGAAAGCCTTAGCTACCTAACAACAACCAAGTTCAAAGAATCCTAAGAAGAAGCATCCTAAAAAAATGGTCCTAAACCAACCAAATGTCCTAAGCACTTTTAGTCTCAAAATGAAAAATCAATTCAACAAAATGATAAGAAAAATAAAAACAAAGGGAATGAGACTGATAGAGATTGTAACTTTTGTAATTGAGATGGCCACTTAGGATCCAAATGCTTTAAGAAGATGGAAGCCTTGAAAGCAACAATGAAGACACATAAAATCCATTTGGATCACTCTTCAACTTCAACCTCATCTTTAGGAATAACACTTTCTACATGTGATTGTCAAGCATCTCGATTTGGTTATGCACTAAATGTATCTTCTTCTTTTCATTCTCATGTTTGGTTCATTGATTCTAGAGCTTCTTATCACATGGCCAAAAACAAAGCCACGTTTTCTTCTTTAAATGATTGTAACACCAAAAATATATATGTTGGTGATGATAGATCTCTTAGTGTTGTAGGGACTAGAACTATTCATCTAGAAAATGATAAATTTAATGATGTATTATGTGTTCCAACTTTATCCTACAACCTTCTAACTATATATCAGATAACTCATTCAGGTGAAGGTAAAATCATTGAATTTTCACCTCAAGATGTTGCAATTAAGGACCTAAGAGATCCTAGACAAATTTTAGCTACTCTCATTGCTGATGATTCTACCAGGTTGTATAAGTTTAACAAATTTGGGTCATCAATTCTTCCCTCGATATTTGTTACTCAAAATGATGAACTGAGCAAAGTTTAGCATGAGCGATTTGGTCACTTAAACTATCGCTCCCTTCAAAATCTATGTAAAGAAAATATGATGACAAGCCTTCCTATGGTATCTTGTAGAGATGGTGTTTGTTCATATGTGTACTCAGAAAATATCATTGAGATAGTTTTGAAAAATGTGCCTCTTGGTATGCCTTATCCCCTTTACAACTTGTGCATAGTGATTTATGTGGTCCAATTCCAGTTGTTTCATTATTAGGCTACAAGAATTTCTTAACTTTCATTGATGATTTCTCGAGATGCACTTGGGTATACTTCTTAAAACTCAAGAGTGAAGTATTTAACATGTTCTTGGCCTTTAAGGCCTTTGTTGAGAAATAATATGGACATCAAATTCTTAAGCTAAGATCTAATAATGGCAGAGAATATGTTAACAACAAATTCCTCAACTTTTGCAGTGAGCATGGAATTCAAATGCAACATACTGTTCCATATACTCCACAACAGTATGGTGTAGCTGAAAGGAAGAATCACACCTTAAAGGAAATGGCTAATTGTATGATTCAATCTAAAGGACTTAGTCTTAACTTTTGGGAAGAAGTAACTAACTATGAAAATTACATAGTAAATCACATTCCTACTAAGGTTTTAAAGAATATCACTCCAAAAAAAGCATGAAGCCCAATTAAACCAGATGTAAGTCACTTTCATGTTTTTGGAAGTGAAGCATGGGCCCATATTCCTGATGAGAAACATAAAGCCTTAGAACCTAAGAGTGAAAAATGTATTTTTGTTGGATATTCTCAAGATGTCGAAGGATATAGACTTCTTCCACCTAAGTCCAAAATTGTTATCATTAGAAGAGATGCAAACTTTGCTGAAAATGTATCGCTATACGATCCCAGTTCGACGAATGTGCCACCTCTCTCTATGCCTTCTACTTCTGAAAATATTTCTTCTTCAGTTGATGAAAGCAAGGATTACAATCCTTCCCCACCTTCTTGGGATCCTCCTTCAACTCCTCAACTTCTGAAATGGGTTCATGCTACTCGGGATGCAATAGGTGCTCTTGTAGCTGATCTTACAGATCAACGATGTACACATTCTCAGTTCTATAGAGCCTCTTCTTTACTAGCTCAAGCTTTAATGAATTATGATACTGACACCTTTGCAAAAGCTTCAAGCCAACCAGATTGGGATGCAGCTATGAATGAATAATATCATTCATTATTGGAAAATAATACATGGGATATTGTTCCTCTTCCAAAGGGATGAAAAATTGTTATATGTATATGGGTTTATAGAACTAAGTTTGGACCAGATGAAAAAGTTGATAACATAAAGTTCATCTTGTTGCTAAGGGTTTTTCACAAGTTGAAGGCATTGAATATATTGAAACCTTCTCCCCTATTGCCAAAATGAACTCTACCCACCTTGTTCTTTCCCTTGCTACCTCTTTCAAATGGGAATTCCATCAGATGGATGTTAAATCTGCCTTCTTGCATAGGGACTTGCATGGAGAAATCTCTATGGAATAACCTCTTGGATTTATACAAAAAAACTCCAGCCTCGTATGTCAACTTAATAAATCCATCTATAGTCTCAAGCAAGCCACTCAGGCTTGGTATGCCAAAATGGGTAGCTTTCTTTCAGATACTATATTTTCTAGGTGTCATTTTGACAATACTGTCTACATTAAGAAAGTGGGTAAGTATCTTATCATCGTCGTTATTTATGTTGATGATATTATCCTTACTGGTAGTGATCCCAACCTTATAAATCATGTGAAGTCTAGCCTTAAAAAGCAGTTTGAAATGACAGATTTAGGACACTTCCATTATTTTCTTGGTCTTCAAGTATTGTAATGAAAAGAAGGTATTTCCCTTTCCCAGTCCAAGTATGCCTATGATATTCTACGCAACTTTCACATGGAAGACTTTAAGCCAACCCCTTCTCCCTTTTAATTAGGAGCCAAACTTTCAGTCACTTGTACTTCCCCTGAAGTTGATCCTACCTTATACCATCAACTTGTTGGAAAAATTTTGTATCTAACTCATACCCACCCTGACCATTCCTTTGTCATTGGCCTTATTGCTCGGTTTATGAAAAACCCACATGAAAGTAATTGGAAAGAAACTAAAATAATACTTCGTTATGTTTAAGGTACAATTCAGTTTGGGATTCATTACAGTGCAGAAGCATCTCCTCTATTGGTTGGTTTCACTGATTCCAATTGGGTTGGTGACCTTGATGATCGAAAGTCTACTGCAGGTTATGTATTCACTCTTGTTTTTGGACCTATTACATGGGATTACAAGAAATAAAGTGACATTTCTCTTTCTTCCGCAAAATTAGAGTATCGTGGCACCATAGAAGCTAGTAAGGAAGCCCTATGGCTTCTTCAGATCCTATCAGAGTTTGGCTTTTAGCAGTAGCATCCAACTACACTTTGGTGTGATAACCAAAGTGCTATTGAACTATGCAAAGATACAGTCCAACATCATCACATCAAACACATTGAACTACACATGCACTTCATCAGAAAGATCATTCATGACCATGTTCTTGAAGTGCAATATTGTTCAACTGATGATCAAGTTGTAGACATCTTTACAAAGGCTATCGCAAAGGCGAAGTTTACTAAACTTTTATTTATGGTTGGAGTTTAGGAAGTTTTCACTAAGGGGGTATAGGCTCTAATGCCTCCTTCCTTCTCCTATAGTGTCATATTTGTACATCCTTCAATCCTATCCAAAGTTGTTCTTAAGGGGGGATGTTAGGATATTCTAACACATAGGAAATAGTTAAGTATAACTTGGTCTAGGGTAGAGTTAACTAACGTGTATTTATTTACTATGTACTTTTGTAACTTACAATCTGACGGTCACGATATGTTCTAGTCATGAAGTGATCCAACAACTCATTCTCGCCTCAGTATTATCGACACTTGATCCGTGGCTTGACACCCAATTGGTCCATGATCTATTTAAAGAGCATGGAGGGTAATTTGTAGGGTGATCATTCATGAGAGAGGCTTATGTAAATTTTATTTCTTTTACATTAATAAATTTCTTGAAGTGGCCACATTGGCTCAGGTCGTGGAATGTTTCCCTCTTTGAGAGTTTTAACCATGTCAATAATATTGGTGTATTGATTTATGATTTGTTTGTGAGTGATATCCTTTGGTGTATATATGAGGAACTTACCCTGTAAATTCCTACACCTTGTGTCTGCAAGGTTTCACCTTATTGATATACAAGTTGAGCTTGTTGTTGTAGAGGTTGACCTTGATACTGCAAAGGTTGACCTTGTCGCTGCAATGCTTGACCTTGTTGATACAAGGTTTGAGTAGGTTGTTTAACAAACTATGTTTGTTGTTGATACTACTACAAAGGTTGCCCCTGCTGTTGCAAAGGTTTCCCTTGTTGCTGTAATGGTTATTGGAAAGTTCCTTGAGGCATACCCTGTGGGAATTGGTAAGTTCTATCTGGGTTTTGACCATATGCATGAGGAATAAAATATGGACCAAACTACACATAGGATCCTAGTTGTGAAATATGAGATGGATTGTACAAGGCTTGTGAACCATATGGGAAATAAGCTTATTGGAGTGGAATCTAAACCATGTAATACTATTGATACTGGATATTACTTGCCCTAGATGGACCAATAGGGTTAGGAATACCACTAGAATAAGGGTGATTGACTCCAACCATGTGAGGTTGTGATCTAGTCACATAGGTTCCACCTGACATGAGGAATGTTCAGATTTTTCCCTCTAGGTAGTGGTACATTTTGTCCACTTGGTGGGGGTTGGGGGGGGTGGGAAGGGGTGAGAGGAACTTATGGAGGCCTGGCCTGAAACAATCAGTTGTACCAAAATGGGAGGTTGAAATGATAGTACAGGTTGTGATGGAATTGTTGGTTGAATGGGAACTAATGTGACAACAATTTGTATAGGAATTTGAGAGGTCGCGTTTGGGATAAATGGACTGGTAGTGGGCATGGAATTTGATGACCTAATAGGATTTTGATACAATGATGAAGCACTAGGAATTCTTGAAACTTGCTAAGCTAAGGTTTTATAACCATGTGGAAGCATAGGCCCACTAGTTTTAGGAAGGTTGTGAGATGGGACTCTTCCTATAAAAGGAAAGCCTTTTGGAGGGAATTCATATTCTTGCTCTTCATCAACATGAGGAGTGTGAGTAGCTAAAAGGTCCAGATGACCTTAAGGAGAGGTTGGGATATCACCTTCTGAATCCATGGGTGGAAACAACTAGCGAGGAGGAATCTGGGATGTACGAGGAGATAACTCCAAAGGAACACTAGTTTGATCGTAAGGACTATAAGGATGATGAGGAGATATCACAAAAAGATCAAATAGAAGATTCAATCGATATAATACAAACCTATGTGGATTCTTAGGGGTTTGTGGATCAGATTCTTGAGGTGACGAGGAATTCTAAGGTAGTGGATGAGAAGCAAGGGGTTGGATGTTTATAAAAATCCCAAGTTAAAATCCTTGAGCTTCAAGTGTCTGAGGAAGTTCTAGATGAACTCCTAGTGAAGACCCTTCAATATTAGACAATGAAGGGGAACTTTGGGGTGAACTCAATGGTTCAACCACGATGAATTTCTCTTAAGAGTAGAAGAAGGAGATATGATTCATTGAGGGCTAATTATAATTCAAAATTTACAAGGATTTACTCAATATTGGCCCAAGAAGCCACTACATGGGTTCAACATGCTATCATTCATAGTTAATTTTATTGGCATGCAACAACAAATAAATCAAAATGGGAATAAAACTAGGCAAGATGGTTTACCAAGTATTTGTGAACCACAATATATAGACCCCAGTTGAAGCCAAGGACTTAACATATGGCATCCATTCTCCCCGAATGTTGGTTTTGGTTTATCACCCTTACAAGGCATCTAACTCAATTAACTGTGGCTAAAGGACATCAACCCAATGGGGTCTGCCAATATACGTGATGGTATGGGGAGCACAAGTTTGTGTTAGCACCGTCTAATGTAGAACCATTCGATGAGAGCATCCCTATATACTTTTCATACTAAAGTGACTCCAATATATCAAAAAGTACTGGAGAACCTTCTATACACTTCCATATTGGGATGTGATTTCATCACTAGGATACACTGGAAGCAGTTAATGGAAACTGCTATGTTTAAAGATGTTGAAACTCTTCTCTAGCCTAGACCTATAGATATTTGTGTTAAGTGAGAAATGTTTCTTAGGTTAATTGAGGCAAATTTTGAGTTAATATTGAATTAAGTTTCAATTTTGATGGGTCAACAATGTCACCCATTCCTAGAATGCAACTAAATGATGAAAATGAAACCTTTTTATTCGATGAAGGTTAAGCTAAAAAAGGAAGAGAAACAACCAAACAATGCAACAAAAAATTCAAAATGCATCAAAAAAATTCTTTCCAATGTAATATGTAAAAATGAAATTTAACTTTTCATCCTACTAACAAATGCAATGCCAAAATGCAGTCCTATAGAAATGAAAGTCTTTTTCCTTTCACTAAGATGCAATAATGATTTTCCTTTCGCTTTGATTCAATCAATGCAAACAAATGCAAAAAGTAAAGGGAAATGAAAACAACTCACTAAACATGAAATATCTTTCACTTTATGATTTTGAATGCAAGAAATGTATCAAAAATACATAAATTATTGTTGGGCATGGAATCCCCCCACAACATGGTCTGGGGCTCAAAGCCCAAGTTTTGAGTAATATTGTTGTAAAGACTCCGCGAATTGCAGGTGCGAAGTGTATGTTAGAGTCATAGGGTTGTCCTCCCTAAGTTTTGAATGTAGTTTTGGCCTACCCATGGTCCGTGGACCATGGGATTGTATGAATAGAACGAGGCTCTAAGTTGTAAACGAATGAATGAAGGGATGGAATATGATAGATAGAATAATATAGTAAGCATAGAGGACGATTCTAAGTATCTTGGGTCGTATTAGTAGGAAGAGGCTCTGCAGCTGAGTTCACAGAGGCTTAGTAGAGTCCGCAGCGGAGTGCAAGGATTCCTGCAGCTGAGCGTGCAGGGAGAAGTCGAGTCTGTAACTGAGGAGGAGTAATAATAAAGAGAATTTTTATCTTAATTCCATGTATCTGTTATTTTGGTATTACATGTTTGATATCAATTGCAATTATACTATTTATTTAATACGCACCTTTGTATGAATGGTGAATATTGTTAAGTATAACTGAAAGCACATAGATAAGCTACGTTAATCAACTAATATCGGGTTACTAATAAGGCCTTGGGTAGTAACACTGTTTGGTCCCCAAGTAGGACTACACGAAGAAAACATCATAGGCTGTGAGGTATTGATAAGTGCACGTAGTGACGTGTGCGTAGGGTCAAACCGCGGACCACTTGGAACCCATCAGACATCCCCAGTGTGCGGAAACCTAGTTCTAGCACCCTCCCATACTACTGCGGATGAGACCTCAGTCTGCGGTTTGTGGACTGTTGCCAAAAGGGCTAGTAGTACCAGGATTTGTTTGGTTAAATCATCTCTAAACCTGGGTCAAGCCCAAACAAGCCAACAAATGGTTCTGTTTCCAGGATTTGGATCTACATAAGGGATTTTTGATGTCGTGTCATTGGAATCTAGTGAAGAAAGAAATTGAAGGGTGGTTAGATAGAAATATTCATGAATTCATGGTGCAGGAAAATAGGAATCCGTGAGTATCAAAGGAAAAGTGTTTGGAGCACTATTTATATACAAATCCACGAAATTTTCTTTACATCCTTTCCCTCTGAGTTGTACGAGTGGATCGCGAAGCTAGCAGATAATTAGGGAAGATGTAGGGTCGACAAACCAATTGTGTGGACTCCAGAATTAGTGCGCAGACTAGAATCATTGGAAGATAAGATCGTGTGCGTTGTGGACCATTTCCTCAGTTGAATTATAGGGGGTTTTATCATTGAGTTCATGGTAGACACGATAGTCAGCTACAACAAGGAATAACGATGCTTTCTCAAAGGACCGCAAGGTAAGTACATTAAATATTTGAACACTTGGATTAAGATGTTATTGTGTGAAAAGTGAGTTATGTGAATAAATTTATGTTTGGGGCTACATGAAGTGGGAGGATCTATAGAAACTAAGGTAGCACAAGGATAGAAAATAGTCCCTCGATTTCACCTCCGCGAGAAAGAGAGGAAGAGCTCACGAAAGTATCTCTAAGGAGCGCGATAAGTTTGATAAGGCAGTGAATTCTGCACCTAACACCCCCACCTACACCACCATTGGTTTCACCATCGTCATCTCCATCCCCGCCCACACCACCTCTGCCACCACCACAGTTCAGTATGGCGAATGTGATAAAATTGTCGGTATTCAGGGGAGTAGGGAATGAAGATCTAGACCAATTTTGGTTTGTGGTAAGGGCCATATGGGAAGCACAAGGAGTCATGGATGACAATATAAAGAAGCTAACATTGGTGAGTGCATTGTAGGATCACACATTGACATGGTACATTAATATCTATAATGACCATCCAAACATGGGAATCGCAGATATCCAGGCTGCGCTGAACAGAGAATTTAGTAGGCCAATGTCGGAGACACAATCGATTATCGGGTTTAAGGTGATCGCGATGCTTCCAGGCGAGTTCCCATGGGAGCTGGATCAGAGATTGAAGAGTATGATTCACGAAGCCAACATGACCTTAATAGATGGGCAGCACCACACATGGTTTGTAGCTTCACTAACACTGCATCTAAGGATGGCGTTGTCAAAGTAGAAGTTATCCACCCGGCCCAAAGCTTCGAAGATTGAAATGAGACTGCACGAGACCCCAATACAAGATCCCAGCCTAGGAGTCCAACAAATCCACGTGCAACTACAAAATTTGTGTCTGGAAATGCAGAGTTTGAAATAGGACAAGACAACTCGGCCAGAGGCATGCAAGGAGGTGTGGTGCATAAAATGCAAAGGCCAGGGGCATGACAAGGACCATTGTACAACCTTCATGAATTACTTAGCATGAGGAGGGTTGATGCCACTAAGACCAGAGGCACAAGTAGGACTGAGTGCGGTTCCTGTATTATGGTGCATGATTTGTCAGATATGTGGAAAGCACACTACAGATAATTGTCATCTATTGCAGAAGTATACACAGATATCCCAACAATTGTTTTGTAATTTCTTTAGGTCGATAGGTGATGATGAGCACACCTGTAGAAGTTATGAGTTGATGATGAATTGGAATCTTGCCTACAGAGTGCAGACTGAAAAACGAGCCCTCGACTCAATTGCAGGAATGGTGTGCGCTGGATTTTAGTGGCGTAGATGAGGTCGAGGTGGAATGGGACCAGGAAGGGGTCGCGAACAACTAATTTGTTCCAATTGCGAAGGGCTAGGTCACTATGCCTATGA
Source organism: Pinus taeda (assembly GCA_000404065.3). Taxonomy (NCBI): domain Eukaryota; kingdom Viridiplantae; phylum Streptophyta; class Pinopsida; order Pinales; family Pinaceae; genus Pinus; species Pinus taeda. The sequence continues at coordinate 205,770 of APFE030789330.1, forward strand.
TTGTATGAATCCAATGAGAGCACCATGTTTCTACTATACTAAGCTTGATCATGAGACAGAGGACTACCCTACACTGATAGCGAGGCTATGTGATAAAGGGTACTCCAGCTTCCCCCGACCCAAAATTTGCAAATGATGAGGTTTGAGCCACGCGAAGAGGACCTGAATGTAAACATAGTGCTTAGAAGTGGTATCATGATAGGAAATGACAAAGGTAAGCAACTTGAAGAAAGTGCATGGGTTCTCAAGGCTCCTACAAAGAAACCTAAATTTTCTTTGGAGCGTGCAAAGGAGACATTCATGGAAGCTAAGAAGAGCTTCACAGAGGCATCCACTTCAGGTAGTAAGGATCAACTAGAGCTGGAGATGGATCCTTCAATGATCACTACCCTCTTGGATACATGTATGAAACTGCTACGTGAAAGCAAGGTTGTGAAAGTGTTGTAGGAACTTATCACTAGGTTTGCTAGGCTAGGAGAACCGTGCATATTCTGGAAGCTTGGAAAGCACACATCACAAACAAGAAGGGAAATGAGATTGACTATGCAAATCAAGGAGTATGAAATGGATCAAGTAATTCTGGATCTAGGATCAAAAGCGAATGTGCTGCCAAAATAGACATGGGAGTGCATGGGTAATACTACATTGCAATGGTCCCCTATTCAATTATGGATGGCAAACTAGCAAAAGATCCTACCAATGGGAAGATTGCAGGGGATAATAGTAGACATCGAAGGTGCGAGTGCACTTGAAGATTTTGAGGTGATAGAGATTCTCAATGACAACAATCCCTATCCTGTGCTGCTGGGAATAGACTGGGCCACTGATATGAATGGTGTAATAAATCTAAAGAAAAACAAAATGATTTTTGAGAAAAAGTCATTATGCATAGTGGTGCCTTTAGACCCTGCAGAAGGAGCACACTACATAGAGCCAGTGTGCAATGACAAGATCAATGACAAGCTAGATAGTATCTACAAGATAACCGCTCGAGAACAAGATTGGGTGAATCCTACAACAGATGCCAGGATTTGATGGGAGCGCGAAAGCTAATGCACATTAGATTTAGATGAGGAAATAGAATCAAGGCAAAATCAGTTACACGAGGTAACCATGCTCAATTGCAACATGATGGTAAGATCACTGTGCTGCGTGACAATAAAGGTAAGGGATCTGCCTATGTATGATGGGTTGACAACGGTGGATGAATTCATAAAAAAATTTGAAAGTGCAGTGCCAGAATAACAGTGGTTCGATACTCTTAAAAGGGCACTACGTTCGATGCCTGCAAGGTGGTGGGGTACGCATGAGAGAAGATTTGAGAACTAGTGCAGATGTAGAAGGATGATGTGGCCACGATTTGGAAAACCTCAGCTACAGATAAGAGATGGTTATGAGGATTGAACAACTTGCATGCCCACCTTTCCAGATGGGTACAAGCATATGGTATGTGGACCACACGAACGCACATGACTATCATGATAGGAAACATGAACAACAAGCAGAAGTAGGTAAGACAAGTGCATGAATGACAAAGCATGATAAAACCTAGCATGCCAAAAATTATACACGGGGAAGCCTTTAACAAGGTGTGCGAGTGTTGAACAAGGTCCACCATGTGAGATGCGTTGACTAGGATCTGCATGTACTAGTGGTTGTATGGGCTTATAGGACCATGTACAAAACTTTAACCGCGTAAGTGCTTTCGAAGCTGAAGTATGAAGTAGGGGTTGTAGTCCCTGTGGAGAATGTGAAGATGAGTCTGTGCATAATAACACCCATAGATATGATGGTCTGCATGGACCAGAATGAAGAAATCACACAGAAAATATAATACTTAAGGAAGAAATTTGGTGGAGAAACTTTAGACTTTGCGAACTTGAAAAAGACTTGGTACAACTAAGGGAGAAAAGTGCTTTAATGGATGTAGAGGTCAAGAAGTTGGAAAACAAAATAAAGGAATCATTTCTCATCAAAAAACCAAGGATGGAAAGGCAAGGTGCATACAATCATACTGAGAAATTGGAAAGCTATCATTGTGAATTGGTTAGTCTGCTGCCATGGCTGAGACTGTATCTCGCCAAACGTAGTGACGAGGGCAACGCAGTGAAAGTAGTAGAGTGCACGATACCAATCAGTACAATGGAAGATGGGTATTCACCACGAACCATGGTGGAGGATGAGATGAAGCCCTGCATGGGTGGTGCACCCACCTGACTAGCCGTAGGGAGGACAATCTTAGCACTCCGAGCAGTTGAAAGGGAGAGTGAGACTATAAAATACTCTACCTAGGGGTTGTATGATATGAGATATGCGTGCAAGAGCAGGATGTCATAGGGTTCACGAACACGCATGGAGGGTTGCACTGCCGTGTGGGTTGGCTGGGAAGTGGCCTTTGGTGTCACTATTCATGATGGGATGTTTGATTTGAGGCCAAATGGAGTGGGCGGAAAGCATTTAAGATGCGAGTTATGGGCAAGATTTGGGAAAATCTACTACCAAGAAAACATTAATGGCTCGAAATTGGGGGGAACGGTTGAATTAAAATTCAAAAGGTGCTATGAAACTCACAAGGCTGGCCAACAAAAAACACTTTGTCATTTGAGAATTGAGAATTTGATCATAACACATAGTTTTGAGAATCAAGCGATAATTGAGCCCCTAAGTTCGCGAGAGACAAAATATAGTGTAGAGATGATGACGACCACTACGGATGGGTTGGGAATTGAAGAGGGAATTGCCGATGAGGCCGTGTAAACCCCCATGGTGCAGGATGTTCCCGAGGGTGTTGGGGTGGTCATAGAAATCCCCAAATCACCACGGACACTGTGGCTGAAGAAGGATAAACAGGCAATGGGTCCAAGACGCATGTCCCCAAGGAATCCACAACACAACAAATTATCAATGGAAGAAAATGGGAAGGTAGTCACAATTGAAACAGATGAGGAAGAAGAATACTTCCAGGCCCTGATCACCACTGCAGAAGAAGAAGAAGACGTGGAGGAGGATATCCAATAGTTTCGCTCTGCTGCAAAATGACTCGCATATGTCCCTCCAAAAAAAGGGAAGACCAAAGTACCAAAGGATCTCGATGCAACGAAGAGTTCACTCCAGATCCCACTCCTCCCAGATGGAATTATATTTGAGGGCACGCAGATGGGCCACGTGCCCACCATGAAATTTGAATACTGGGACCTCACTGATAGCAAAACGTTCCCACACCTAGAGATGACGAATCTGATGAAATAGAACACCAAGGGGGTAGTGATAAAACTAGAGTCGTGAAAATGGTTGTATAGTGTGGAAAAGGACAGGTTGCTGCACTTGTTATGGATTCCACATTTCCACTGTGTGCCCATCACCATTTTAATCATTAGGCAGTTGCTCTTCTTGGTGCATGATGGGTATCTATGGCTAGAGGAGCCCATTCCCATCATGACAGACCTCATCCACTATATTTCTTAGCTTCCCTATAAGGGAAAGGACCCCACGATTATAGCTGGAAAAAGTAGCAATTTGGCTCTTGTAGTAGCCATGAAAGCGAAATATAAGTTGGAGAAAAAGAAGAGGGGCTACACCATCTCCAGCATCAAGGACAAGGGGGTGTGTGTAGCAACTCAACTCCTGGCTGGTAAATTGATGAGAAAAATCCACGCTGATGATGTACCAATGCCAATGGTTGCATTGGCCGAGAAGTGCATAGAGGCTGTCCAGTTCAACTGGGCCGAATTCCTTTGCAAGGAATTTTTGTTAAACTGTCGCAAAGCCCAAGAGCAGGGTAAGACCTTCCACTATGCATGGTTGCTCTTATCCATATTACTGGTAGTGAGAGAACTACCGGAGGATAGTCAGTTCCCTAATATTGATCGACACGTACTAGAGGCCGCAAAGCACGCTTTGTTTTGGGCTACCAACGACACAAAACTGATTCGTGATACAAAAATTTTCTGGGTGCTCATGGAGGCGAGCATCTAAATGTGGATGAACAGGAGGCCACGCTTGTCACCAACGGTGCACAATAGTCTACAAACTTTTGCAGACTTCAAGGCGGATATGCACAACATTTATATTAGGGTGTGAAAGGACCCAATGAGGCAGTGGAAAAAGCTACCATTTGTAGCCACTGACGATGAAATCTTCACTTTATTGGATACATGGCCTCCCGAGTGGCACACCCTAGATTTCCAGAACTAGAGAAAGCGGCAGCACAGAAAAATAAGGATGATGCCAAACTATGGGTCACCCAACTGGCCACGAGAGGATAGAATGAAAAAGTGGCAGCTGAGGTAAGGGAAATACGCGAAGCGACATAGGAAGCTATGGATTAGAAAAAGGCCGCAGAAGAAGCAACAATAGTGTAGACAATAGAGGCAGCAATGGTACAGGTAGAGGAGGGCCAAGCAATGTCCTTAGGGTAGGAGGTAAAGGACACAGAAATAGTAGAAGGGAGTGCGAGCCAAGGGACCACATCCACACAGCTCAAACGACCACGCATTACAGAAAGATGAGGCCTAAGGAAGAAGGTCAAGGCCTCGAAGCTTGTCATTGATCCGATCACCTTAACCGAAGGTGATCTCCATGACATTGGTGAGACGGTTCATGATGTCACCAGTGAAGCGCTTCAAGAGTTTATGACGGAGCACCAAACTGTGTTGGGGGCCCTTAGGGCAGAGCTGTAGGAGTTACAGGTGTGGCCCCCTCATGAAGGTACCTTGTCTACCCACATTGTAGGAGGCACTTCAAAAGCAGAGCAGATGTTGTGCGCAAGGATGGCAAAAATACTATTGCTAGAGGGAGCTCTAGTGTCACCAAATGCGATGGATTAGATGTCACTTAACTTAATGAAAGACATCGGCCTTAACCTAGCTGCCCTTCCCCTGGAAATGCTATATCAATTATAGGATAGGATAACAGCAGAGCTGCGGGCCAGAGAGAGTTGCATGATCCAGGTTCTCAGTGACCAGAATATTAACATAGAACAACTCAGCTTGTAGCACAATGAGTTGGTGTCACAGAATCAACAGTTAGAGAATACGATAGAAGATACTTGCCACACATCCCAGAGCTAGCTATCATGGCAAAAATACCGGTAGAAGTTCGGATCCATAATTTGGCAAGTGTAGTCTATGGGGTGAGAGAAGAGACGACAAGGGTGTAACTGGAGCTGAATCTCCAGATTGCCGAGCAGTGGTTGAAGGCGCAACCTTCCACTCCCTAGGAAATCAACGAACAATGCTCCAACGCTATTGCAGTAGGGTTGGAAGATATTGGAGGTGAAGTGTGTGACTGTACGAATATGTTGGAACAGGCACTGGAGGCTCACAAACTCTAGCAATAGTATGAAAACATCAGAGGGATTGTGTAGATAATAGTCCTCACTCAGCAGCTTGCGAAGATGTAACAAGACAGGGCATTAAAAGAGTAGGTGGACGCAACACGCCACAAGGAAGCAATTCTCGAAGCACGCATCCAACCATGGATTGACGAAGCCTTCACAATCATGGCAGATATTGAAGGAAAGCTCACATAGATTCAGGGGATGCATGCACAGATACAGGGAAGCATGCCAGAAACAAAAGTCTCAGAAGAGAGAATGTAGCAGGTTCAGCAATAGAAACTCAATGCATTGTAGACATCAGTACCGTACGAGAACAATTGGAGGGACTTCGCGCCAAGATCACTGCACTGGCAAAATGACTTGAGGGCGAGTCACGATGTTTGTGTTGGGGGCATGTTGGGCATGGAATCCCCCCACAACATGGTTTGGGGCTCAAAGCCCAAGTTTTGAGTAATATTGTTCGAAGGACTCTGCAAATTGCGGGTGCAGAGCGCAAAGTGTATGTTAGAGTCATAGGGTTGTCATCCCTAAGTTTTGAATGTAGTGTCAGCTTACCCATGGTCTGTGGACCATGGGATTGTATAAATAGGGCGAGGCTCTAAGTTTTAAATGAACAAATGAACGGATGGAATTTGATAGATAGAATACGATAGCGAGCATAGAGGAAGAGTCTAAGTATCTTGGGTCATAGTAGTAGGAAGAGGCTCTGCAACTGAGTGCGCTGAGGCCTAGTATAGTCTGCAACTGAGTGTGCGAACTCCTGCAGCTAAGTGCATAGGGGGAAGTCGAGTCTATAACCGAGGAGGAATAATAATAAAGAGAAGTTTTATCTTAATTCTGTGTATCTATTCTGATGGTATTACATGTTTGATATCAATTGCAATTATATTGTTTATTTACTGCACACCTTCGTATAAATGGTGAATATTGTTAAGTATAACTGAAAGCATACAGGTAATCTAATTTAATCAACTAATATCAGGTGACTAATAAGGCCTTGGGTAATAACACTGTTCGGCCCCCGAGTAGGACTACGCGAAGATAGCATCACAGGTTGCGAGGTACTGATAAGTGCACATAGCGAGATGCGCGTAGGGTCAAACCGTGGACCACTTGGAACCCAGCAGACATCCCTAGGGTGCAGAAACCTGGTTCTAGCACCCTCCCACACTACTTCGGGTGAGACCTCAATTCGCGCTCCATGGACTGTTATCGAAAGGGCCAATAGTACTGGGATTTGTTTGGATAAATCATCTCCGAACCTGGGTCAAGCCCTAACAAGCCAACAATGATAAGCACTTTCTCTTTTTGAAACACAAGAATGATAACCAACACGTTATTTTAGTTCAACCAAAGCAAACAGTTTGTGATCTATGTTTGAGAATGGAAGTAAAGTTATCTTCAAAACATCAATATGATTTGACACTAACAAAAATGATTTAACACTCGAGAACCAAAAGAAACTTGTAAAGTATGTCCTGATGCAGAAGACTCTTAAACAGGAGTAATCGATCTCTGAGAAGCAGACCAATCAATGAGTGGAGGGCGACCTAGAAATCCTAGAAATCCTAGAAAGAAAACAAGCTTCAAACACATGTAAACCAAATCAAGAGACAATTGAAGTTAGTCAAATATAACAATCAAGAAAAATACACCATAGACAAATTGAAAAATCACTGGCAGAGGACAAAAAGACGAAGAATAATAAGAAAAACCCTAATTTCTCTTATGCTCTAGGATCGTCACATTTGTTATAGGCAAAAGGGCGATGAAGGAGTGAAAATTGTAATTGTAATTAAAGAATCACCAGTGGCATCATGACTGTGAAGGGTAAACCCATGATGAGTGAGAAAAATGAGGGAAAAGTAAGAAATATTCAAGACCAGAGAAAAATGAGTGTCCTCAAGCAATCACCAACAAATGAGAATAGTTAGAGAGAAGCAAACAAATCAAAAAACTGACGGTTGGTCAAACTCATCACAAAATTAAGGTAAAGGAATGGATGGAAAGGGTTATGGCTTCCCTAGCGGAGTCACCATTTTTTTGTCTAGGAATTCCTCTCTATGGACAGAGACAATCCCTCTAGCCTAATGAGTGGGACTAGAAACATAGGTGACAATCTATTAGACACTTTCCTGAGTTACAATTAAATGAGAGACAAAGAAGATGACCTACCTCTATCTGATGTTATCACGTCTTCCTGTTTTTAATATCTTGAATCACTTGCTTCATGGTCTCATTCTTGTTGTTCACAGTGCTTAAACACCTATGTAAGAGATCAAGACAAAAAAGGGAATGCAAACACAAATAGCATAATCAAAAGTAACCTACATGATAGATCAAGGACTGTTAAGATAAATGATACATAAGCATACACATTTATGGAAAGTGAGCCAACAATTGTATATTAATAGAATAAAGGAGGAAGTATACTACCAATCCTTGATGTTAATAGTCTCTCCTTGAATGAATGTCCAAGTCCAAACTTAATCTCTCCAAGAACTCCTTCTCCAAGCCAAATGAGTAGCATGTAGGCACAATCTTAGCATAAGGGTGCAAATAGCCAAAGATCAACCATTTGGGAATGGGAAAAGATGAATATATAGGTAGGGAAAGGGAGCTAGGATCTCTCCAAAGATAGGATAAGGCCCTCATCTCAAGGAGGTAGCTCATAGGGATTGGACCAAAAGGCCAAGTTGAGAGAATTTGACCTCATCCATGCTGAACAACCTTCAACTCGTTGCTCCAGAAGCTTCTAGATCACAAACCTTCACATCCACTTTGGGAAAATTGCCTTTTATGGATCATTGCGAGTATTCAAGCAAACATAGCGATGACATTGCAGGGCTAGTATAGTGCAACTAGTGACCATCACGATTTTCAATATCATAAGAGTGATGATTCTAAAATTAGGGCTTTAGAGCCATTTCCTTTAGGGGAAACTCAAGGAATTTTCAAATAAGTTTTTTAGGGAGGATGTAAGCTATATATATGAATGAGTACACTGCATGATGGTCATGTTTAGGGCACTTTGGGGTATGTCATAGGGAATTGCATGAGGTGTGACAAATTACTGTGTAACACATAGTTATACAACCTTGGCTCAATTAGTTTCACGAACTCCCAGTGCTTCCTCTTTATACCAAAATCTTATTTGGTCATCAAATACTATGCCTACTTCTAGTCTGTTTATTCCTAACATGACCTCTCAGATACCTTTGAAAACTATCGTTACTTTAGTTCTAATTCAACCGACAATTCCATCACAACCATTATTGTCATTTCAACCTTCCATTCCGGTACAAAAGACTGTTTCGGTTCACGCATCTATAATTTTCTCAGTCCCTCCATCAAGTGGACATAACGTACCACCACTTCATTCATAGTTTGGGGGGGAAATCCCAATATTCCTCTTGTGTCTTGCGGGGCCCATGTGAGTGGATCACAACCTCACATGGTTGGAGTGAGTCAACCTACTCCTAGTGGCATTCCTAATCCCATTGGTCCATCTGGGGCAGGTAATATTCCAATATCAACACACTTACATGGCCCAAATACCCCTCTGACGGTCTTATTTTCCATATGGTTCACAAGCACTACAAAATCGACCTTATATTCCATAAGCAGGTCATCATGTGCAAGCTGGTCAGAATTCTATTCCTAGTGCATATGGTAAAATCCCATTAGGAACTTACTAATACCCATAGGGAATCCCTCAAGGGACTGTCCAACAACCTTTACTATAACAAGGGAAACCTTAACAATAGCAAGGGAAACCTTTGCAGCCATAGGGGAAACCTTTGCAGTAGTTTCAATAGCCTTTGGAACAACAGAGAAAAAATTTTCAACAACCCAATGAACCCTTGAATCCGCAAGGTCAACCATTGCAGCAACAAGGTCAACCCTTGCAGTAGCAAGCTCAACCTGTATATCAACAATGTCAAAATTTGCAAGCACAAGGTTATCCCCTACAGAAGTAGGGCCAACAACTTTATTACCAAGGTCAACAGGTGCAACAACCTCATAATCCATATTCCACACATAATGTTTATCTTCCTTATGGTTACCAATGGCCTATGTCAAGACAATAACAACCCTACCCTGGACAAAATCCACCATATGGGCAAGGTACCCGTCAGTGGGGGAAAAATCAAGCCCCCTATGGTCAAAATCATCCACGTTTGGGGAACAATCCCTACCACCAAGGTTGGAACCCACAAACTGAGCCTTATCAAAGGCCTTATATGCCTTTTAACCAGTAATTTCCATTTTTAGCAAAGTTGGAACTACTTGATGTCTCAAGGCTTACTAATGATCCTATTCTTCATTCAACTTATTTGCCTCTAGTTCCCACTAAAATCCCAAGCGATTGCCCCAAATTTGAAGGAAAAGCTAAAGAGGACCCTCAGGCCCATGTGATGACATATCACTTATGGTGTTTTTCCAATTCCTACGTGAATGATTATGTTCATCTCCACCTCTTTCAGCGAACCTTGATAGGTGCTACTACAAAGTGGTACGTCAAGTTGCCTCGAGGTACCTATGCAAACTTCAACTCTTTAGATATCACCTTACTCACCCACTTCCAACTACCAGTTCATTATGAAACTAGTACTCATTTTCTAACATCTCCGAAGAAAGATACTGTGACCCATAACTCCGATCATATCCTTGAATGGATATGTTGGTGTTGCCTCATCAAATTTGAAATTCCTGATGATTTTTTGATCGAATGGTTTACTTAGTCATTCGTGTACAAAATTTCTAAAAATATAAAAATGGGTGGTTGTGTTACTGAGGACCAGGCTATTGCTTGTGCCTAGTATTTGGATTTGGTTTATTGGAAATCCAACACGCTATATGAAATGTTTCTTGATGCTCCAAGAACATATTCGGATTTGGGAACTTCGAAATATTCTGATGTACCACTTGTTGATGGTACAATTGGATCAGTGTCCCAAACTTCTACCAAAGCTTCTTTGAAGCACAAATCTATTTCGAAAACTAATTCTTGTCATCCTTTGAAGAAACCATCGAATCCTGGTAAGACCTCCGAAGTGAATACCATTTAGTCTACCACAGCAGATAAAGCCTCGAAAGGTAAGAAGCAGTGTAAAGGTAAAGAAAAATATGATACCTTGAAGCAGGATCCTCCGAAGTCATCTACTGATTATGCCTCCAAATGAAAGCCGAAATATCCTTTCCTCATTTGTGAGGAAGACCATCATACCAAGGATTGTCCCCACCATGTCGAAGTTAGTTGTTTATTGAAAGGGACCCCGCTATTTTGAAAGAGCCATTCCCATCTCAGTAGACTCAGTTGGTAGACCAAACAAAGTTGTATGCATCATTTGGTTCTTAGGTTTACATGATGATGGGTTCATTACCTATCTTTGTAGCTACTCGACTGAAATATTATCAAACCCCTCAAAAGTAGATGGTGGAAAAGAAAGCCATTGATATACATTTTACTTACACTCCACCCAGTTCTCGTCCTCTCCATATTGAAGAAACTTAACAATGAATTTGTTATCCGAACACCTCCCAAAGGTGTGCCTCAGAAGTCATCCTATAATACAAATGCTAGAGCTGCTCAAAATTATAATATTATCGAAGATTTAGCTCAAGAACCTTTGGTGGCATCTACTTTGGAAGTTCTCCAAACATGTCCAATGCAAAAAAAATCATTATTGCCTACTATAGGAGGCATTGATCCTGCTGATTCGAGCTTGATTACTTTCGACCTTGAAAACCATGTTCCTCATCTTCCTCATCAAATTTCCTTTTTTATCCAAGTCATTATAAAATGAAAGATGATCCATCAAACTATCATTGATGAAGGTGCTTCCACTTGAATCATGTCTGTTTTGTGTTGGAAAGCTATTAGCTCTCCACCACTTAACCAATCCCTTAACACCTTGGAGGCATTTGATGGCAACAACTCCTATCCTTATGGTATTCTCACAAGTTTTCCCATCACTTTGGAAGGGGATACTATTGAGCTAGAAGTGGAATTTGTAGACGTGAATATGAGTTAGATCCTTCTACTTGGGAGAAGTTGGACCCATGCCATGTTTTGTGTGGTTTCCTCTATGCTGCGGGTGCTCCATTTTCTTCATGAAGGAAAAATTGTCACTGTCGATCAATTGCCCTTTTTCTCTTCTAGTGCCTCGAATGGCAATGTCCCATATGTAGGAAATATCGATATTCCATATGAGAGCGTGGGGGAAGGTGTTCTTAAAGATTCTACTTTAATTGAAACTTTTTCGCTCCCACCTCCACCTCAATCAACATGATCTCTATCTCTACAGACCCATGGATTATTCCTTCTCAACATCAGGTTGATTCGTTTGGTGATGTTATGCCGCTAAGACCTTTGGAACAAGACTATCATGAAATTGTCTCGGCTTCTGCAGCTTCTTCAGAAATTCATGTTGTTCTTAGTATGTGCCTAGATACCTATTCACAATCTCCTTGGCTTGGTCCTTAGGATTCTCTGCATCCTTTAAATGAGATATTCCCCACCGACGAGAGTATTATGGAGGTTATGTCTCTTGATGAAAGTCCTTAGAATGATATCCATCATCATTCCTCATTTCTTCCAAGCCTAAGCGAGATTCCTTTGTGCCTTGAAGCTTTTGTTTCTCATAACCCAATGCACCCACTTCAAACACCTATTTTGGTGCATGAATGTTTGTCCAAGGGTAATATGGGATATATTACTACAACCATGCCAATCAAAATTTCCATCAAAACCTAGAATTATTGAGAACATTCACATTGGGGTTTCCTATTCTCTATATAAGATCATGGTTTACACTAAAGTTTTCAAATAATTTCACGATGTCTTCGCTTGGTCGTATGAGGAAATGCATGGTATTAATCTAGCTATTGTGGTGCAAGACCCGTTCGTCAACAATTTCATCCCATGCATCCGAAGAAGGCTGTTATTATTAAGGGAGAAGCTGAAAAACTTCTAAAAGATGGTTTTACTTACCGTATCCCATTAACGGATTAGGTCTCTAATATCGTACATTTTACTAAAAAGTAGGGAATAGTTCGATTTTGTGTTTGATTACTGTGACATCAATCGAGCATGTCATAAAGATAACTATCCTACTCCATTTATAGATCAAATCATTAACAAGTGTGTTGGGAGTGAGATCTTCTCTTTTATGTCTGGTATTTCTGGTTACAACCAAATTAATATATTACCCGCTAATCAACACAAGACAACTTTCATCTATCCATGGGGGACTTTTTCTTATAAGAAGCTCCCTTTCGGTCTTAAAAATGTTGGTGCTGCCTTTCAGGGAGAAATGTCATATTCCTTTCATGATATTAAACACATTGTTCAACCTTATCTAGATGACTTACCAGATCATTCTACTAAGCGTTGCGACCATCCAGACTACCTTCGAGCAATATTTTTGCATTGTTGACACTATAATATCCATCTTAATCTGCATAAATGTGTCTTCTGCATAGAATCTAGTCAACTCTTAGGTTTCATTGTGTCCAAAGAAGGTATCTGCATCAATCGTCTAAAAGTTGAGGCCATTATAAATCTACCTGCTCCTTCATCGCTGCACCAATTGCAAAGTTTGCAACAACGTAAACTTTGAAATGGGAACTGATACTATTACCCGTTTTGTAGAGATAGCAAAAAATTGACCCGATTTTGAAAAGGGGCGATGTAGAACACACATATTTTTTTTAGAGCATAGTTTTTGGCACTTTAAATAACTGATACGATTACCCATTTCGTAGGGGTAGTAAAAACGTGACCCGTTTTTTGAAAAGTGGTTAAGCAGAATACACTTCTTTTTATTGGGAGCCTATTTTTGACATTTTAAATTTTCTTATGTATCAAATATAAATATTTGTTTTTAAATATTAGTGATTTTCATGCTGATTTTGAAACGTGTAGATGCAATGTGTTGACGTAGCATACCATTTTCTTAGAGGACTTATTTTTCACACTTTAAAATTTATTATGTCCATTTTTTTTTAATTATGTTTACTTAGCGAATTTTCAAGTTGTTTTATTTTTCTTTTTTTAAATG
>APFE030789330.1:220621-238343 GCA_000404065.3 Pinus taeda
TAATTTCACTAGTTTTTAATTTTTTTTGTTAATTTTCCATTTTTTTTAAATTTAGTTTGCTTTTAATTTTCAATTTTTTTTTAGTTTTTTGTTAATGTTTTTCTAATTTTTCTATTTTTACCTACTTAATTTTATATTTTTCTTAACGTGTTTTTTTGTCTTTTCCCAAATTTTTTTATGGTTTACATATTTGTTTTCTTTCCCATTTTTTAAATATGGATTTTTTACTATTTAATTTGTTATAATTTGTAATTTTGTTTCTGTTTTTTAATTGTTATCTTGTATAGGTTAATTTTGTTTGTTTTTTTGTTTTGTTTTGTTTTTTTTTTTATGATTGATTTTTTTCTTTTTGATGTTTGATTTTTTTGGTTTTTTATTTTTATTTTATGTTTTGTTTTTAGTATATATTTCAATTTATGTTTTGTTATTTTATTTACTCTTTTTTTTGTGTTTCGTTGTTTTAAATTTATTTATTTATTTTATTTTATGTTTTCATTATTTTTTTGAAATTTTAATGTTTTTTGGGGTCATGATAAAATGTTCTATGCCATTATTTCAAAATGTTGAAATTTTACCCTTGATTTTTTTTTTTGTTATCCCAGCATCAACACTTTTCATTTCGAGGGTGTTTTTTGCACAAAATTTACCATTGAAAAAAAAAATGTTACTCGAACATCAACACTTCGTTTTGAGGGTGATTTTTGGACAATTTTTGCACAAAAAATTGTTTTTCACAGCCATTTTTAAAACATGTTGAAAATTTACCCTAAAAAAAAGATGTTATTCCAGCACCAACACTTCTCGTTTTTAGCACTGTTTTTGATGGTTTTACGAGGTTTTTTTGGCCGGAGTTCCCATTTTGAGTTTATAGTTCCCGTTTCAAAGTTTACATTGTTTTGCAAGGAAATTGTAATTTTTTTTGTCTATTTTTCCCGAATTACGCTGAAATTACCAAAGGTTTTACTCACTTGGTCAAAAAGGGGATCCCATTTGTGCGGGATGAAATTTCTCAAAACTATTTTGATGCTTTAAAGAAAACACTTATCAGTGCTCCTTTATTGCATACCCCTGACTATCATCACAATTATTTCTTGTACTTGGCCACAACTGATACTACCATTTCTATGGTGATGGTCCACGATGATGTCAATGTCAATGAACATGTGGTTTATTATTTTAGTGAAAATATTATTGACACTAAAACTTCATATGCTCATGTTGAGAAACTTGCCTTGGCAGCAGTACACGCTGTTCAACGATTTCACCATTAAATTATTCTACAGAAGAGCACAATGATTTTAGATTGTAACCCCATGACTTATATTTTGACTCGTCAATTGGTTGGGGGAAAATACTCTAAATGAATTGTTATCTTGCAAGGGTTTGATTTGGAGTTTAATACTACCAAATCAAAGAAATCACTCATTTTTGCCGAATTGATTTGTGCCCTTCCTTCCGCAAACACCTCCACTGATTTTACTAAGAAGATTCTTGATGAAACTTTGTTTCTTATCAACATTCTCAACCCATGGTACACAGATATCATTGTTTATCTTCAAATCCAAACCTTTTGATCTAAGTTGTCTTGATTTGACCGATGCCGCATCCAGCATCAGTCTCAACCTTATTGGATTATTTGAGATGCTTTGTATCGAGTCGGTTTTGATTATGTTCTTCATAGATGTCTAACACTTGAAGAGGTTGAACGAGTCTTGAATGATTGTCACTCTAGGGCATGTGGTTGTCATTTGTCAAGATATGCCACTGCTCAAAATATCCTTCATGCCAATTAGTTTTGGCCTTCCATCTTCAAAGATTGTATTCTGGCCATTCAAAAGTGCCATAAATGTTAGATTTATAAGTGCAAATAGCACACCCTACCAGCACCCTTATACCCAGTCATTGCCATTGGCCCCTTTAGTAAATGGGGCATATATTTCATGACCTGTAGCCCTTGCTCAGTCAGGTGGCATGGCTATATCATCATCGTCATTGACTTCTTCACTAAATGGGTCAAGGCGGTGCCTACATATCATGCTAATGATATCACTGTCACTTAGTTCCTCTTTAACCACATCATAACCCATTTTGACATCCCTCAAGCCATTTTCATTGATCATAGATCACATTTTCATCAGTATATGATGGAAGAGCTCACTGCTCAGTTGGGTCTTCACCATGATTGCTAAACTCCTTACTATCCACATGCCAATGGTCAGGTTGAAGCAATTAACAAATATTTGATTAATATGCTTCAACAAACCATTGGGAAGGATAAAAAGGATTGGAATCTCATGTTTTTCTTGGCTTTTTGGGCTAACGAGACATCAGCTAAGACAACCACTAGTTTCACTCCATTCTAGCTGGTTTATGGTTTATAGGCGACACTCTTGATTGAGTGTCAAATTCCTTCGTTAAAATTAGCTATCGAGTTGCTTCCATATACCTCACGTGAAGGGGAATTGTTACTTTATCTCGAGAGATTTAATGAGACCCATTGTATTGTTGTGATGGTGATCGAGGCATAGAAAAAATGAGTTAAAGCTCATTTTGATCAAACTATTTCTCCACGCATTTTCGCTGAAGGTGACTTGGTCTTGTTGTATGACCAAGACAATGATAAGTTGGGAGTTGGGAAGTTCGAACCGATGTGGTATGGGCCATATGTTGTTAAATGTGTCTTGCAAAAAGGCACATATGAGCTAGTTAACTGTGAAGGTAATGCATTATCACAGCCCCACAATGGGCTTTATATAAAAAGGTATTATGTGTGAATTTTGTGTAATTACTTTTGTACATTAGTGTGTAAATTACTTGGTGCCCTTTTTTGATTTTTTGGTGCGATTTTTTTCTTTGTAGACATGTTTCCTCTACTTACCATGTGTTCCACTTGGTTTGCAGATATCATCAAACAATTATGTTGGTTTTGCTAATGGTGCTTGTTGTAGCACAAAAAATTTATCTTTCACAGCTTGGGCACTCTTTGCCCCTATTGGGGAAATTATATGTGTAATAATTCCAACATTAAATTATCAATCTGGGACTCGTAAGTTTCGAGGCACAAGAGTAGGCAACGTAGGATCAAAGCATCTAACCTAAACTAACATCATGAAATACAAAATGAAGAAACCTATTAAATCTAATTTCTATTTAAAACTTTAAATAAATTGACCTATTTTAAGAACACACTCATAAGCAAGGCAAACAACTAATTGACACAAGAAATTGTTCTACGCACTATTCCAAATCCTACAGTTAAGATCACACTTAATCACTCTTATGAAAGAACACACCATTCACTTGTTGTAAAAGAGAACCTATTTGCACTATGATAATAATTCTAACCCTATGACTAAAACGTCCTATTCATTAAAATAAACTCATTACAACTAATTTGTGAAAATCTTCAATTCAAAACCCTTAATCTAGATGAAATAAATCAATTGAAAGAAAACACATTCCTTAGAATCATGAAACTCATAATCGAGATACAAAATTAAATGAAAACTAGATCAAACTATACTAAATTGATGTCTCTATTGCACAAATAAATTCACACAAAGATTTAATTTGTAGAGAAACTATTATGCTATGAAAAACAAGAAGGCTTTTAATCAAAAGAGATCTATTTGCTGAACTAAATCCTGGGTTAAAAATGTTTTGTTTTACAGTCATTTCAAAAGGACTTCACACCGTTCACACTCATTTTACACAATGACATCAAATATACAATCCAAAATCTAAGTTATGTTCTAAATCAAAACTATATCAATCAAACCTTCAGGAAATATTTAATTTAGCCTTTCTCTCAAACAAATTAACTCCAAAACCAATTAAATTTAATTACATTCAGTTTTTCATCCTAAAACATTCCCCACAACAATGTAACATTATGGACTTCGGATAAAATGGATAGACTATTAATATTTTTTTGTTCTCAAGTTATGGAAATTACTCCTGAGTCATTTACAACTTAAAGTATTTTCCAATAGCCTGTACTTCTGAAGGAAATCATTCATATTTCAAACATCATGATCTTAGCATAATTTCTCATCGATCCTAAATGTTTGAAGAGTGAGTTCTAGGGTATTTAATATTCAGATTTACAAAATATAGTTCTAAGTATAGAATACAAATCCACACTTTGAATACAAATCCTACAATCTAAATAAGTTTAAGAACTTGTTTCTAGGTGGTAGTGGGCCCTTGACACTCTTGGAACAATTTTAAATTAATTCAATACTATTAAAAACTAAAAAAAATCCATAATACTCATAGAGGATTTAAATGTTGAATCAACCTTATGTATTAATGGTTCAGAGAAAATACATCAAAGCTTCCAATGTAAAAAAAATTACATCAAAGTTCTATTGTTGCTGCTCCTACTGTTTCCCCCTTTTTCTACCACCACCAGCGTACATGTAGAGAGAATTGGCTTTTATAAGGTGCAACTGATGGAAACAATTCACACCCAATGAACTCAAAAAAAATCAAATACAACAACAAGGCTAAAACAAGTTGTATAAGATCTTCTGGATAGTCTTCAAATGGATCATGGTTGCTCTCATTCTGATCAATGCAAGGATAGAGGAACAAATTCCTTATTTAGCACTAGGTCGTTCAGTAAAAGGCATGCACAACCAAACCCGAATTGACCTGTTCAGGCCGTTCACGTCCATTGTGTACTTAAGAAGTGTTGGAATATTCCCTTGACTGTAACTTCCTCATAATGTTGAATTTTTCCAAACCGTTTCTGGGTTACTTGAAAAAGGGTGCTATGAAAAAAAAGGGTGCTATGAAAAAACCCACGTGTCTAAATTTCAACATTCCTCACCATTTAATCACAAAATTCATATTTACACCTACAACATTTTCCTACTCAACTACTCGATAACTAGTTAAAATTGACTTGTGGAGACTTCTGGCAATGGAATGCTTCGAAAAATGAACCTGGTGAAACCATCATTAGTAAATAATGACTAAATCATCTCTATTCATCGAAAAGCTATAAAACTAATAACAATCAACCACGAGGCGTAGGATCTGATTTAATGATAAATGATTATGACGTGAAATGAGTATACTAGTGTCAGAATTTAGGTTATAAATGGCAGTGTTGTATGATGGAAAAATGGGCATATTCGAGGCCCAACATCCCCTGATGGTGAGTTGGTTGATTTATAGGGTATTTAACTGGGATGAACAACTAATAATATTGTCGAGTACAATGCATTTGTTGAATTGTTATCAGAAGTAGTTTTTCTTGGCATTAGAAATTTAGTTGTTAAGTTGGATTCACAACTCATTTTTTTGCAATAAAATAGTCATTACTTAGTAAGAAATCCACAAATTTTGCGTATGTATCTACATGTTTGATTACTGGAAAGAAATTTTGATTATATCACATATCAAGACATTCCACGCAATTTGAATACATTATTAGTGAATTATGTTCTTGATAGCCATTTGCATCATTTATAAAAATGATCGTATAATCATGATAAATGAGCACATAAGTAGAATATTAAAACATGCTATATATATATATATATCAGCGTTGTTCAAAGTTTTCTCATCAAAATATAAAAAAAAAAGTGTTCTAGGACGCATGGCTTTCAAAGCCTATAACAGTGTAAAAGCATGACTAGAAAAGGCTATTCGGCCACATGATGCTCCTGATATCATGGGACCGCTCTGATCACTCAGCCTAAAAGCCAACATACTCTCGCAGAAACTCCTACTATATGCCTCTGGTATCACAGTGGCACATCATCTATAGTCGCATACCATGGAATCCTTCGGGTGGTCACTTCCAGATTTTGTTCCATCTCTACCATAGAATTTGTTCCTTCCTCACATGGGGCATCCTTTATCTGACATGCTACTCTTTGTGCTATTGGTGACATGCTTGGAGGCCTTTCTGGTCCCACATTTGCAAATTTATCACAAGTAAACTATCATATACAATTTAATAAAAAAAACTCATAAAACTTGAAAAATACAAAAACAAGTTTTACCTGCATCAGTCCACTGTTCACCTGGTGATAGAGGCATATTTATATCCCATCTAAAGTCTATTCCTGCATAGGCATAATCATACACAACAATCAGTTGTTGGTGCAACCAACTGAAGAACTGCAGAGGAAGATGCATCTGATGAACCCCTCCTCCACGAGGCATGAAATCACTTCATATGACTAGCCTCAGACCTTATGGAGTAGGATCCAACACCTCTATCCATTCATACAAAAATATGAGAACACGCTCCAAAGCAAAAGTGACCAAAATCAAATTATAGCCAAACTAATTCAAGTTTCCCTACTTTCCTTTGGTCAGTTGCCTCTTCATGTTGGCCAACAATCCCTCACACTAGTTGAACGTTGTTGGAGTAAGGAAGTCTACCACTACTAGAATTGAGATTTTGAAACCTCGTGCAAAGCTTGTTACCTAGCTATTGGTGTGTAGAATTATCCTAAAGGGAAGATTGACGATAGTCAGTATATTCAGCTTCCCACTCACTGTTGTCTCTACACCTGCGAAATAAATTCTAATTAGGGAATTGGTGCTCTCACCTCCTGCATGAGTTCCAAAGAGTTTAACCCTCTCCCCTATTCTAGAAAATCTAGTAATGAAGTAAATGTCTACCACTTCCATCTCCAATTGTTGGTCTCTAATGAGGAAGATCTCCTGATCGACATCCCATAAAATGACCATATAGTAAAGCAACTCATTATGGGCTTTGAGTCCCGAGGTTCAAAAGAATTTTAGTAGCCCTTAGTTCCTCAAATCATTGACGCATTTAGGATCTTGGAAATCCTACTGATCTTCTGCCTCATGGCCTCATTCCTTCCATTCAATGACCATATTATCGAAATCTCTTGCAAGAAACCATTAACAATGAATAAATTTTTTTTCTTGGGATACAAATTCAAAAATTTCACTCAAAAGAGAAGACTTCTCTTCAAATTTTCCACCCCGCAACCAGTGTAATTGTTTTAATTAATCTCGCTTTGGGAACGTGAAAGTCTTTCAGGCTTAAGGGTGATGAGCACGAACCTGACGAGTAAACTCGTGATGATCGCCCCCGATTTAAAATTTTGAAATCCTCTCTTCTAGATGATAAAACCCCTATGAAATGGCATGAAAATAGAATGAAAAGAAGGAAAAAGAGAAGAGCTCTTACCTACGACTGACGTTTCGTGAAATGATGCCCTAGATCTCTCACACTGCTTGCCTGAAGAATCAAGGAAAATAGGTCAAAATGTTCTCTCTAATTTACTCCAAGTGAAATGGTAAAAATGTTTTTACTTTTAGTCTATTTATAAGTTTTAAATATGTTTTTACCAATATTTTATTATTTTCCTCGATATCAGTGATGTGTGGTTATCTTTGTGCAGTTACAGGTTCTTTTCGACAGTTACAATGATCATTTTTCATTGATTCAACGAGTTGTTGTTTTATCTCTTTTCCATACTCGTTTAAAATAAATGAAAAAAGAACCTAGGGAAAATTTTAAGAACCACCCTAAATTTATATGTGTAATAAATGGGCAAATCCCCATGATACATAGGAAAAATGGGAGGTGATTTGATCAATAATATAATATGTATATATAATATTTTTGGCTAATCTCTCACCATATTATATTATCTTGTAAAGTCATGGTGAACCTTTCACTGAATTATAAAATCTTGTAAGATCTTGGAAAATCTTTCATTGAATAATAAAACATTGTGAAATCTTGGCGAATGTTTTTTTAAAGTATGAAACCATATATGATAATAGGAGAACTATCCATTAAATCATAATACACTAACATACATGTTTGGAAAAAAGAAACATAATTTTCTCTTCCTACAAACAATGTTGCAAGTTTCAGTGGTCATGTTTTTCAAAGTTCTTACTATACACTCTTTCATATCCTTCTATTAGTTTTGATAATATTCCACAACAAAGTTCTTGTATGTGTTGTTCTTGACCACCAGTTCTATCAAGGTAGGAGAGATTAATCTTTTCTCTACCACTTTTGTCAAGATATGAGAGATTAATGTTTGTAGATCTTTGTTCTACTTTTCTCCCAACTTTTGTTTCCTTGCATGTTTTCATCACTACCTTGTTGATTCCATATCAAACCAATTTCTCAAATGCCAGCCTAACTGTGACAAAGGACTTTTTTGCTTCTACAAATTTGCAGCCTCATTGTAAGGAGAATTTGTTATATTTGCAGGGGCAATTTATAAACACTTTGATTCACTCTTCGAGTAGTTTTTAAGCCATCGACCTTCAGGTAGTTCATCCTTCCATATGATATTTGGTCATTAGACTCTGTTCTTCAAGAAATATATAAGATATGAAAGTCATTCTACCATGTTATGAAGTGTTGAATCGAGGGAATCCGATACCCATGAACCTTACCTATGGTCTTACGATGCAATCTTCTTTTTTGAGTCATTGTGTTAAATTCCCTCCCCTTCAAGTAGGTTTTATGCAAGTAGGAAAATGAAACATAGCCCCCTTACTTACCGACCTTCCTTTCTCTTACCTAAATACTTGTATCTTACCTAACCAACAAATGGTTCCTACCTTGAATGATGGAGTTTAATACACCAACAATAAAATATTTATGTAACTCTGGTCCCCACCACTTGAACACCTTATGGCCCAACACGAATGAAAGCATGTTAAAGGTTTCTTCATTAGTCTTCATAAATATCATTTCAATTCATATTCATCATGGCTTCCACTAAGCACTCATGTAGGGTCACTTGGCTTGGCAATGCAAATTTCTCATTAATTCTTCCCATCACTTGACCACCTTCAATCATATTCATTTGAACAATTTAATTTTGATTAGCATCTGTAAAATTTGTATGTGGTTTTTGTCATCAACAACTACTATTTTTTCTTGAATTTCTCCATCATATTCTTAAGTAGCATTGCAATGGTTATCATAGTCACCTAATACATGATAACATCCTTGCGGTAGACTCAACATGTTTATAAAAACTTTTTCATCTTTATCACTAGGTATTTCAAAAACTTGGCTACAAGCCTCATCATTGGTAAGAGCATCATAATTGACTAGCCAAATTACATTGTACCTACATTCCACATTAATATTAGAGGGTGTTAAGGTCCTTTCAATAGATATGCTAGAAATTTCAACTGTTTCTAACCTTTTTACCTCTCTCCATGGGTTCTTTTCCATCCAGGTTTTTGTTTCCCATAGAAAAAATCGTAATTTTATTCATATTGATAAAATTACATTTTGTAGATGCATGAAGCATATGCAAATGGCTGTTCCTATAATGACAGGCAGCAACAGAAAAGAACAAAATAGCAAATGGTTGTTCCTGTAATGACAGGAAGCAACAGAAAGAGTGAAAAAGAAAAAAATAAGTTTCAGCAAGCCTAAACTTTTCTGCCCTTCTTCTTCTCCACCTGACGCCAACCTCCAGTGTCAGGAGTGGGTGTAATAATAGCTAGTTGATTTTCCATTGGGATCATTGGAAGTTCTTTGTTAGATTCTGAGCCCTCTGATCCATGAGTTTGTTTGATGTCGCTTGCTTCCATTAGTGGCTCTTGTTGCAGATCTGAAATGTGTGGCCCCAAATGGGTAATTGGGGCATTCTCTTCCTGAGAGTATTTCTGGTTCATTTGAGTATCCGGTTCTGTCTGGTTCTCTGTAGGATCTGCGTTTATGTTTTCTTCTTCCAATGGGTCAATATGCTGCCACCCTCTGGGCTTTTTTGTTGTTTCTTGGTTCTCTTGGGGTCCTTTCGAGCAAATGGGCAATCATATTGAAGGTGGCCTGTTTGCATGCAACCCCTGCACCGAAACGCTGTGTTCTCGTAGTCAAGCGGTTGTATCCATTGAGAATTATTGAAGCTCAGAGTGATGTGATCAGGTAGTCCCTGACTTAGGTCCACTTCTACACATATTCTGGAAAATGTAAATATTCCCCTGATAGCTCTGTCTTCATCCATTTTTAAGAATTTCCCCAGGGAGTTTCCAATGGCATTTAATACTTTGTGATGCCAAAACTGTAGAGGGAGACCATGTAGCCTTACCCATATAGGCATCGTTGAGACTTTCATTGTATTGGTGTCGAAATCGGAAAACCAGGGGGTGATCAAGAGGCCAGCACTGCCCCAGAACCAAGGCCCCTGATTGATAATGTTGTCTCATTCTTGTTCTGTGTTAAATCTAGCTATGAAGAAACCTTTTGAGCATAGGTAAATTTCACAGATAGATGTCCATGTTGAAAAGATCCATTGGTGCAGAGAATTTGATTTTGGCCAAAACCCATTAAGTCTACAAATAACTGCATTTTTGGATAGATCTGTGTGTAGACTAGTTACCTCTTGCAAAGATACTTGTAGTGTTGGTGATTCTGGCTTTTGTTCAACAATATAAGGGCCTAGTAGCTCTGGTGGTGGTGCTGCTTTATTTTTCATTCTTTCCTTCCCTTTCACTGCATCCCGAAAGGAACTTGTATTTTTTGAGCTGGTTCCAGTGCTTCTGCTGTGCAATCGGAGATTTAGAATAATGGTTGAATCCTTGGCAATGCCATAGTACTATAGAGTTTGGTTGTCCTGCAGATTATGTCCTGAATATATAAGGTTTTGATGTTGTACTGGGGTTCCAAGGTGACCCTGGATCTCTTTTTTTAACGCATGGATGCTCATTCCCTTACTAAGCCACATGCAAAAGTGTTTTCCCCATTCGATTTGATGAAGATTTGAATAGGATCTGCATCCATGCAGAGTAGATCGGTCCTGTGGAGACCTTGCTGTGTTGGATCTGGCAGTTCCTCTTTGAATCCAAATGCCACATTTATCTCTGGATCCTGTCCACTCCTTTGTTTCTCCAGATCTGGCTTATATAGGCCATTTGTCAAAGATCCACCCGCTCTATCATGGGCATTTGTATCCAGCATGAAGATCCAGGCCTCCGGGCTCGTGGCCGCTATGGGTAGGGTCTCTATACCCGACTTCCATTCGATGGCGTAAACCCTTGCCTGTTTAGCAGGGTATTGGGGCATAGCAGTCTGCACATGCCATAGGCTCCTTCGTGCTGTCCAGATCGGTTCTCCTGCCTCGCTTTTGTCCTCTTCTACTGGCTGATCTGAACAAAAACCAACCTGCATATTGCATTTGACAAGATCCAGAGGGGTTACGCTAGTGTGGGTGACACTGCAGCTGAGAATGCCTCCCATGGTGCAGGCTACATAGAAGGCTGGGGAATACATGGCAATTTTCCCCGGCTCGCTGGGCGCCAGCACGACAAAAGTCTTGGGAGAATTACGTTGGCACTTACATTTTCAGCAGAACTCCTAGTGCTGTTGAGATTCAACAGAGGATTCCTGTTTCTGTTCATAAGAGTCTCTGATACAAACGAACCTCCTCTGAGATGGCTCAAAGAAGAAGAAGCGGGGGAGTAATGAAAGCTTGGAATCAGAGATCGATTGTCTTGCTCTGAAATTTCCGTCCACTGAAAGGAAACTGTGGCGAGAGGAGGCCCTATGCCCCTGTAGAGACCCAAAGGGACTTGTGATTTCACAATACTTTGCGCCATTCTCAGAGCCGAAGTCGGCACAGCCATCAGTGGTTGCAGCTGCTGCAAACGAATCTGGAGAGTATCAAGTGGGTGCCCCACAGCAACGCCCGCCATTCCTTCAAACCCTAGGTCTCCGCCTTTTCCATCCAAGTTATTCTCTAAAACCTTAAATAATTCTTAAAACGCCCAAACACACTTCTAGGGGTTGCAACTTATGATGCCTCTAGGTAAAAGGTGACAAAATGGTATAGCTAAATCATAAAAAATTATTTAGTCATCCATGCATTAGGATGTGCAACCATGGATATTCCTTGCTCACAATCCGTGACATGGTTCTTTATATTTTTATTTCCCTAAAACAAATGTAGCCCAAACATTGATAAGTCAATTGTAATTTCACAACAAAATATAGTTATCCACGCTATTGTTAGGAAACACTTTGGCATAATTTCATTCATTCTCTTGGCATTTATCCACATGGCACAATTCCTTCCAACTTGGAAAGGAAACTCGTCACAATTGCATATACTTTTTGTAATCTGAATGAACTATCTTTGTATGCCTTGGATAGAGTGTAATAGAACTTGGTTAGAATTGTAGGGTGTAATTCCATAACTTTGTCTCTATTTAGGATTCCAGTTGTTCATAATGCCAGCTCTTGATATATTTTCTTAACTCCTGCACACCCTGATTTCCCCAAAATCTATCTTTGAATGGACTCAAAGTGGAGCAACATTAGCCTCAAGTTGTATCAACTCTAGGTCATTGCCAATTTCAAGTATCTCCTTACACCAATCAACTATTTCCTCCTTTTGTTCAATTAACACTGTAATAACCCCTTTATTCTTCTTCCTTACATGAGGTATTTAGCCAATAATGTATTGATGCTGGTGAGTTCCAAATTTTCACACTGCAACTCTTATTAAGCATCCACTGAAGTCAATGTCTTCAATTTCCTTCAACATATTTGCTTTAGTTCGACCTTTGTTAACACTAATATTCTTGATTAAACTTTCACCTTGGACTATAATTCATGTAGAAGCACCACCTTCAACATATACTTCATATGCTCTTCAACTTTTATATCATTATGCTCTTCAAAACCTACCGGATTTAAATCCTCATTTGAGGAAGTGTTTTGTAGATGATCAACCCTTGTCACTTGCATTCTTACCCTCACAAGAGCAACACTATTTCCTCATGCATGATAGAAAAACATTAAACAAACAAATATTGTAGAATAATAGAGGTTGATGTAGTGCATAGCAACAAGGAAACACAAAACTGCAAAACTTTAAGGTAAACATAGGTGACAAGAAACAAAACTTCAAAAGGAGAGAGTTTATGAAATAGTGTTGATCCCTAACTAAAGCTTCGTGGCGAGAGAAATGTTTGCAGTGACCTATAGAGCAATATTGTAAACTAAGTTGAAGAAATGGTGCTTCCATTAATGATGGTTTGGATTTATAATGCTCCATTAGAAATATTGATTGACGAGTCTCAAAATAAAGATACATTGTATGAAATTCTAACAGTGATCTAGATAGTAGTATTGTAAACTGGGTTGCCGCAATGGTGCTTCCATGAATTATAGATTAAATTTATAACATTCAATTGGAAAGTTGAGTGGTGAATGGTCATTGACATGGATTGCATATGCAGAATGATGATATCTGTGTCTAGGATTGATTTGATTATGATCTAGGGGCTCTTATTTTCTCCTAGCCAATGTCGGTGCTTATAAAGTGTTTAATGGCCCTTGCAGATTGATTTGATTAATGGTAATTTTGAACATAGTTGAATAAGTTACTCCTTTTCATTACAGATTGAAAACTTAGGGGTGGGTCATGGAAAGCACTGAATGATAAGCATTACCTATTCATGTTTGATCAAATGCACAAGGGGAAAGAAGCATTGGGATCTATATGGAATTGAGGTTATACATATTGGAACATCATTTATTGTAGACATTCTCCAGCAATTAACCTCTCTATCAGATGTGATAGGTAATCTGTACATGAAACTGAACCTTGTTGGACTAAACATTAGATGGTTCTTAATGTCTAAGGATTTGAAGTGTCTTTACATTAGAGAATTTAAAGATGTGTTTGGACATGACGTTTTGTATTGTAGTGAACTAAGAGTCACTTTCTACACAATTGTATGCCTAGTGAGTTTATGGACTATTTTTTAAAATTGTGAGCATTCTTCGTTATTTAAATACCACTTTTATAATGTGTTATCAGTGTGTTGTGTTCTAATTTGTTATAGCTTCAGAGGTTAGGCTCTATCTCCACCATTGGTCCCCCATTCCACCACTAGCTTCCCTCCCCTAGTTTATCACCTGCTCCAAAATCAAAAACTCATGAGGCATTGGTTACAATTGAATAGAACCAATGAGAACTTGACAATAATATCAATGCAATTGCAACAATAAAAAAAACATAATTAGGTCATTGTATCAGGACAATACATTAAGCATGCAATAATGCTTGTGAGAATGATCTCCATTACAATAGGAATGACTAGGGATCATGACATCAAATACAAAAATATTCAAATCATTGATCAACAAGAGGTGTTGCTTAAGAATAATGTATTGCCCCACAAACAACCTCATGTTTAATCTCAAATGTATTATTACACCACAAATAGTACCTCATGTTTAATTTCAAATGTATCACAACGAACAATAGAGGAACTTCCAACAAAAAGTCCCAAGAATCAAATACATGCATAACCTAACAGGGACTTCTGTGTTTTGGCAGTAGAGTAATGAAAAATATGCTAGACTGAAAAAATGTTATATTTTCATGAATGACATATCACAAAAGCTGTGTAGGAATTAAAACAAATCATGCATAATCACCACATTATTAGACATAAATTCCCATTGAAAAATCAGAGTAGCTGATCAAAAGAAAAAAACTCTCAATTTTACAGTCTACACCAAAAAAAACAAGCACAACTATTTGAGATGATGACTAGACACAGGAAAGTCATGACTGCTATGCAATAATCACGTTTCCTAAATGATGTTACCTTGTTCGACCAATAATACTCAAAACACAAAAGTACATTCTACCATTTATGAAAGATTCGAGTTGGAATGTACGTACAGATGAAGGTTTCTCATTAAAACACCATTACTATTTGATAAACCACCATAGTTGTAGACAACTTTCAATTCTGATCTTCAGCACCTGACCTAATGAAAACCTGAGCTAATTAAATTATATTACTTTATGCCATCCATGACACAACAAAAAAAAGTTTTATATTCTGCCATTTTCGAGGGAGACCAGCTAAGATGTATATGTAGATGAAAATTTTGCATTGAGAAAGAAATTATTACTAATTCAAAACATGCCAAGTTTTTACCTAACTCTCAATCATGATGTTCAGAACTTGAGTTAATGGAAACATCCCAATACACCATGCCCACCATTCTTTTACATCCTTCTAATTCAAGGAGAGATTAGTTGGAATATATGTATATGCAAATGAAAGTTAACCAAGGTATAGAAGCAGTTACTCATAGGTTTCACAATCATAGTTTGGCAAACTCCCATTATTCTTTTTAGCACTTCCAACTAAAAACAGTCTCTAGTAATGTGAGACTGCACTCACTATAATTTGCACCACTTTGAACATCCAATCGGTTGAAAGGCCTTGCATTTGGTGGTCACATAAAAATTTGAGCATTCAAGAGTAAAATATTTTGAAACAAAACTTAACCCATGTTCATCATTTAGACACTACGATTCCATTGAATGATACCTCTCGTTTTAAGATAATTAAGACCATAAGATTGTTAAATCAAAAGCTAAACAACGTTGTCAATAGGGTCTTACATGGTCAATGAAAGAGGGGTGTTGTTATCATGCCCACTAGGGTTCAACTCCCCCAAGTGACATGTTCACCTCTCATGGACTAGCATACCTCCACAAGGGGCTGCTTATTGTGTATGGGGCCAATTACAAGTCCTACGCAATTTTGGCAAAATAGATACCAAACAATCATGGTATACTTTACAGTCCTCAGGCACATCACATAATGTCTCACAACCTTAATCCAACAATCCTTGCACTTTTTTCTTAACCCCATAAAACTCCATAATAAAATATATATACACTTGTTTGGAATAAGTGAATCCAATAGTAATTGGATCAAATACTCCACTTACTTTTTTGTGTTTTTGGCTCTAAAATTTGTCTCTATATACTTTTCATTCTTCTATCCTACATACTAAATGAGAGCTCGATTCTATAGACTCAATAAAATCAAGATATAGCTTCCTAATAGTGTAAGTCCCAATCGATCTAATATACTGACTAATACTAATATAATTCAAAATAGTAAGAGTAGTCAACCAGTCAAATGATTTAAACACATACAGGGTGTGTAAAGTGGTAAATTCAGTAATCAAACCCTATGTAAATGCCTACTCAAGCTATGTAATTCTATCTATAAACCATGGATAGAGTGGTAAATTCATTCTATAAAGGGTGTGTATAATAAATGTAACAGTAGAGCTTTCTTTCTATTTATTCCTACCTAATTCTTTATGCCTACTATCCATATTACTTAGTCCTAACCAATAGAAGAGAGTCTAAATAACTACTCAGGAAAATGAAGGATTGAAAGGGTGTACCATACAAATTATGTAGACTTTTTTTGCCAATAAATAAAACAGAAAACTCAACATCTATCACACCAAAACAAAATCTGTATGCTTATACTGGAAAAGCACATAAATTCAAGAAAAATACAGATATCAACATGGTTCATTTCTATAATCGAGAAGTGGGACCAATTCTTTCTAGCCTATGTGAGATGATGAATGTAACAATAAAATCTTAGAAGCCCAATTAATTGCAAATGTGTCATGTATACATGGAATTTGTGCATGTGTAGAAGTATCTTAGTGAACACACTTTATGAAACTGTGTAATTGGCCCAATACTTGGGCCCTTGAGAAGTATGGAATATTGCTTTCCAGGCTATATAAAATATCCATTTTTATGCTTCTTAACCTGAAAAGTAATACCGAACAGAGAATATGCGAGAAAAAATACCCAGAACACAGAATATGCGAAGAAAATATACCCAGAAAACAGAATAGCAATGATTTTATTACTCAGAGAGAAATGTTCACAGGCCTCTTCGAGGGGGCAACCTCCAGTAGAGCAGAGCTTGATTACAAAACAAGACACGACGCTCCTCGCAGGGAGTCTCTATCCTTTATATATGACTCATACATGCAATACCACGGGCCAATACCATGGGTTTTATTAATACCATCTATCTAATACTATCGCCCATTTACCCTTTATTTAATACTACCGCCCATTTGCAACTAACTGTGGTCCCTTCATTAATTGCGGGTTAACCACTTACAAATATTAATATGGGCTTTATTGACTCTTGACTATGACGTGATCCCATGACATGAATAAGGGGGTTAAGGTGGGACCCTAACATGCCCTCCCCCTTAAGACTAGCCTTGTCCTCAAGGCTGAAGCTGCGGAAACTGCTGAAGAATAGTGGCTGGTTCCCAAGTTGCATCTTCCGGGGAGGTGTCTTTCCATTTGACGAGGACCTCCTTAATCATGCGGCCGTGCAGGTGCTTGTCTCGTGTGTCGAGAACCTGTTCCGGTTGAAGCTAGAGTGACCCTTCCTCATCCAATTCAGGTAGACTGGTTTGAACTCGGCAATTGTTCCCAATTAATTTCTTGAGGCACGATACATGGAAACTGGGTGGATTTTTGTTGTAGGTGGCAAAGCCAACTTGTAAGCCACTTCTCCAATGCGCTGAAGTACTTGGTATGGTCCATAGAATTTTGGAGAGAGCTTTTGACAACCCTTGTCTTTGAGTGATGTTTTCTTATATGGTTGCAACCTCAAAAAGACCTGATCCCCTTCTTGAAATTGGCGCTCTGAGCGATGTTGGTCAGCCTATTTCTTCATACGGTTCTGAGCTTGATGAAGATTCTCGCGCAGGTGGGCGAGCATGGTTGCGCGGTGTTGTAGGAGTTGATCCACGGCTTGTACTTTGGAGCACCCCATGAGATAAGAAGTAGGGGAAGGAGGAAGTTGACCATAGACTGCTTCATAGGGAGTCATTTTGGTGGTGGCATGATAGTTGGTGTTATACCACCAT
>APFE030789334.1:0-25855 GCA_000404065.3 Pinus taeda
CCACTTTACATGAAATTCAATTCAATCTGAACAATCTCTTAATCACACATGCAATCGACAATGACTTTGAAACAGAGTCAGTCAAGAAAATGTTGTGCTTACCTCTGAGGGATGAATCCACATTGATAGACATGATATTTGCAAACATTGATAGACATGATATTTGCAAGCGTTACAACGTTGCTCAAGCCCTAGGTAGCAGGAATAATCTGGGAGAATAGACGTGCATTGGGAGACGATGCGTAAAACAAATGTTGTGACCGAGCAACCCATCGTAAGTCCACCGCAACAACGCAGAAACCAGTTCTGGAGCAAGCACCGGCCTATGCACCATATACGAAGCTGTAATTACGCCCTTCAAAACAAAACCGGGTAAGCTAAGGGTCGCTGTTAACTCCATCTTTTAACACCAGGCTCTCAGGAACTTCTCATCCAGAAAATTGCTTCGACGCCGACCATATTCGAAAGGCATGCCCGATTTCTCTCGCTTTCTGTGCAACGAGAGATTTATGATGCCGCCTCAGATGATCTAAGTTAAAAAACCAAATAACATGGATTCAGATTCAGATGATCTAATTTAAAAACCCAAGAAACCACCTCACCGTGGATGCCCAACATTTAATTTAATAAAAACCAAGAAACATGGATACAGAGGATCTAATTTAAAAAACCAAGAAACCGCCTCACCATGGATGCAGAGGATCTGATCTAAAAAGGAAGAAACCACAGGCTCTGCGTAATAAAACGCTCCCGGTGGACATTATTCGACGATGGTCACCGCTCAGATCCAACTGCGATATTGGCCGGCCCTGTTTCTCTCCATTTATGCGCAAATTGGCGATGTTGAAGATCTAATTTAAAAAACCAAACAACACTGAACATCTCAATTTATTTACAGGAATCGAGCTATGCCAGTGATTTTTCTAAAAATCAAATTGATTCCTCTCTCATTTAGCTAATCTAGTTTGCAACCCACAACTCATAATAAGAGTGATCCATACAAAGAGTTTGAAAATAAATTTACCGGAATGCCTCATTTACCTGTCATCGAGTCAGACAGATGCGCATTTAACTGTGATCCTTGGGCAGATTTGTCTTGATTCAATAATTGACGCGCTACCTGCCTCTTCCTCTACCTCTCAGGGAACACAAGCACGCCTCTGCCTCTCAGAGAATACAAGCACACCAGACAGACACACACCAAACAGATGACGAAAACAGACATAACAACAGAGACCAAACCACATTCATACACACACAACATATGGACCTCCAGACACACCAGACGCACTAGGCTGACCACACAATCCAGGAAACTCCGAGGAGAGGAGGAGAGGCACTGCAATGCCAATGCCAATATGAATCCAGAAATTGAATATAATTAAAGCGATTAACATCCTTGACCGTTGAGATAACCTGTTCGATAAGAGCGGAGCGCTAGGATTACAACGCTGGTTATCTCGTAGATGATGATGATGCCAATTCTGTTTGCAACCGATGACTCAAATTATCTTTTAAATGATGCCATTTCTGTTTGCAACGGAGGGCTCAGATTATCTCTTACATTTTTTTTTAGCTTTTTTTAATAGCTACACAACAAAAGTACAATCTAGGTCATCAAACTAAAAATAGTAATAAAAGCACAATCCATGTCATTTAACTAAAAATAGTAATAAAAACACTCTCTATGTCATCTAGGTAAAAATTGAATAGTAATAAAAACACAATCCATGTCATCTAACTAAAAATAGTAATAAAAGCACTATCTATGTCATCTAGGTAAAAATTGTCCTTTGATAAGCACTATGACAATGGGTGTTCCCACCTTCCTCGTGTTGCTAATGGTCAATGCCTAAACTTCTATTTCTGAAACTACTGGCATTTTTAGAATCTACCAAACAATTAGGTAGTTGGAATCAACTTGAAGAATGTTAAGATGAGCTTGTGTTAACACTCTTGGACACGTATCTACAACATTTTCTTCTCATGTTCATATCTTCTTTTTTTATCACAAAGATATTTACTAGTTTTGCTATGAAATTAGTTCAAAATCTTAATGATTCTCTTCCTACTCCACTGTTAATTCTTTTTTGTGGGCTTCATAATTCGTTCTTTCCTTTTCCACATTTGCTCAAAATGTCATTTACCTAAATGTAATCTCTCATATGTCAACACCTATATGTTGATGAATTAATCAAGCCCTAATACAGTTCAGACAATTGAATTAAATACTTCATAATCGCAAGTATAATATTTCATCCAAGGCATCCAAAATTCAAATTTGATATCTTCTTGGAGCATATCATAGCTTTGATACCAAAATGAAATGGTCCCACTCGCAATAATATTGTTCTCCCTAAACAACAACAACAAACCCTTTTGCATAAACTATACTTTAAGTTTTCTTTCTCACATCGATGCAAAGCTCAAACTCTTCCCAATTTCCTTATTGGAACATCCCTCCTAAATATCTTCAAAGACGCTAGCTTGCTATTGCTCACAATCAAGAAACACCTAGTTTGACTGGCGAAGGGAAGAAGAAACATCAATTTTATCATTGGAGATATTGTCATTTTGATAATGAATGATGTGACTTGTAGGAAAAAATGGTCAATGCCTTTCTTATTGAACAACATCAAACAACTGTGAAGTGTTGACATTAATGATGCATACCTAGATATTCATGTTAATAATTCAACCTCCACTCACCCTTAGTGGGTTCTCATGGCGTAAAGCTACTATGAGAACAAGAATGAAGCTCCCTTCACTTAACAATTTATAGATCAAGCAACAACTTGCACAATTAATCGTAGAAGAATGGAGCTCTCATCACTTAATTGTTTCTAGATCAAGCAACAAATTGCACAATTAATCATAGACAATAGAAACAAAAAGAACCTGCTTTCTCAACAATTGATTGAAGAATTCCAAATTTTTACCACTCATCTCCAACCATATCATATTGGATGGGTCCATGAAGCAGTACCTACTTTATGTTTGTAGTGTTGTCTTAGATTTACGATTAGACCATTCATTTATACAGTTGATTGTGATCTTACACCCTTCTATTGTTGAGATGTGATATTTGTCGAGCCCTACCAGTTTCACAAAAAGGCACAAAATTGTGGGTATTATAACTTCTACAAGCTTTGCAAGGATAACAATATCTATAATGTCATCTCTTCTTTCACTTTTTCTACATTTTTTAGAAGATAAGTTATTAACCATATCAGAATTTCTCTGGTGGCATCAGAAATAGGCAGTATTAGTGGCTCCCTACGCACTGTTCTTCCTCCCATATTGCCTGAATTCTACACACTATAAGTTAGCACAGGTAACACAGCAATAGACAGAGCCAGCGATGGAACAACAAGTCATTATGATCATTATATCGGATGATATTTTTCAGCATAAATACCATTAAATACTTGCTATTATGGAATGTCATATAGTTCGGCATAACCAAATAAAGGACTGACACACATGCATAAGTACTTTGGGAGTCACCCTCGCCCCCCTTTGAAATGATAGGTCGCCTTCGACCTAGTGAATGAAGGAAAATCATGCTGGTGGCGACATACAGGGATGATGGGAATGGTAAGGTACGCCTATTTATGAAAGGATCGCAAGAGATATCAGAGTGCTAAAATCAATGTATCAATTAGTGAAGAGATGCTATGAGGTGATTTTGAAAAGGGAAAAAGGACATCTGACACAAAAAATATACTTTACCATCATCATTCCACTTAAAGCTTATTATGATTGATTTTTTTAGAAGATATCCATGCATAAAGGTTCAATATAAATTAGGAACATAATCGCTCTGTAGTAAAGATACCAAATAAGGAAAGGGACTTATAATAACTATTGATGTTGGAAATATGACTTCAATACCATCAACAGAGCTTCTATTGCCTGCAGGCATCTATAGCCTTGACAGAGTTGCTTTCTAACCCTTTGGAACCATGGTCCTTTATGTATAATAGGGAAAGTGCATTATGATATCAGAGTGGAGACCAATATGTTGGCTTGGTGACCAGATGAACACATTGCTATTCACTAGGAAGGAGCAAAAGGTGGGTAGGCCAGCTTGTGATGAGACTTCTTGTTGCAAGGACTTTTTATTTCTTGATTCATCCATTGAATCATATCCCTAGTGTGGTGGCCATAGTGGGAATGCCACTTTGTTTCTTCCTTATGATCATGGTAGACTGGCTCGTGATGAGACCCCATATCCTCCATCTGTAACAAAATCATACAATTGTTAGTATATATATATATAGAACAACACTTCCTATTTATACATAGAGGGTGGCTCAACACTCCTTAGGAGTAGGAATGGCGGAAGAAGTCTAAACATATCAAATAGAAGAAAGTATGCCCTCAACCTTATTTGATGATAATGAACAAAGAGAATTATAGGGTTTAAGGAAGAACCAGCATGGCACAAGTAATCAATCTCTTTGATTTATAATGGAAATGAGGACAGTGAAGTGATATAGATGGTTGTGTCGATTCTTTTTCAATCAATACAAAGCAATATTGTTTAAAGATGATAATATTCAATACTTTCTTGTTCCAGTAATCCTCAGATTTGTATCCTTTCATATATATTTGTACCCTTGTGCTTGATAGAGGGTCATAAAAAGTGAAATAATATTCACAAAGTGTTTATTTCCTAAAGAAAACCTCACACAAAGAGTGTTGTTCCTTAAAGGGAACAGTAACTGTTCCCTGTAAGGAACAACGAATGAAAAATACACGCGGATGGTGTTGTTCCGTGTTGGGAACAGCAAAAGGATATATACATGATGGTGTTGTTCCTTATAGGGAACAATAGCTGTTCCTTAGGAGGAATAGCATGAAGAAAAATTGCACACTAAAACTGTTGTTCCTTAGAGGGAACAACAATTGTTCCTTAGAGGGAACAGTAGTTGTTCCTTATAAGGAACAACGAAAAGAGAAAAGTAATTAGACTTGAAATTGTTGTTTCTTAGAGGGAACAACAATTTTTCCTTAAAAGGAATAACAATTGTTCCTTATATGGAATAGTGGAAAAACAGATGAAAATGAAACTGTTGTTCCTTAGAGGGAACAACGGCCGATATTCCTTATAGGGAACAACAATTGTTCCTTCAAGGGAACAGTGAGAAAACAAGTCCAAACGACACTGATGTTCCTTAGAGGGAACAATGAGAACAAATCCAAACGAAATTGATGTTCCTTAGAGGGAACAACAGCTATTCCTTAGAGGGAACAACAGTTGTTCCTTAGATGGAACAAAAAAAAGAATATACACGAAATTGTTGTTCCTTAAAGGGAACAATAGCTGTTCCTTAGAGGGAACAACAGTTGTTCCTTAGAGGGAACAACATCTATTCCTTAAAGGGAACATAAGTTGTTCCTTAGATGGAACAGTGAGAAACAAATACATATGGGATTGTTGTTCCTTAGAGGAAATAGTAGTTGTTCCTTAAAGGGAACAACAACTTTTCCTTAGAGTGAACAACAACCGTTCCTTAGAGGGAACAACAACCGTTCCTTAAAGGGAACAACAGGAAAACAAATCCATACGAAACTATTGTTCCTTAAAGGGAACGACAAATTTCCTTAGAGGGAACAACAAGAAAACACATACACATGAAACTGTTGTTCCTTAGAGGGAACAACAATTGTTCCTTAGAGGGAACAACAACTGTTCCTTAAAGGGAATAGTACGAAAATCAAATATATAGGGAACTGCTATTCCTTAGAGGGAATGGCAGTTGTTCCTTAGAGGGAAAAGCAACTATTCCTTGAAGGGAACAACATGAAAATAAAATATATTGGGAACTGCTATTTCTTAGAGGGAATGACAGTTGTTCCTTAGAGGGAACAACAATTGTTCCTTAAAGGGAACAACACGAAAATCTGTACACAAAATTGTTCTTCCATAGAGGGAACAACAGTTGTTCTTTGGAAGGAACAACAATTGTTCCTTAAAGGGAACAACATGACGAGAATCCATAAAATCATTGTTGTTCTTTAGAAGGGACAACAACTATTCCTTAAAGGGAACAACAACTATTCCTTAGAGGGAACATCAAAGGAAAAGTAGAAAAAAAGAGAATTTATATACAATTTATACAAGCAAATTCAATCAACATAGAAAGAAAATTTTATGTACAAATTTCAAAAACAAATGAATTATTCACTGGGTCTATGCTAAGGACAGGTTGCCCTCCTCAGTAAGAATCTGTATGGTGGAATCTTCCCGTAATTGTTGGCAAAAGGACTCCTTGGTAAGCGGTTTGTGATAGAGTCGTACTCGATGTCCATTCGCTTTAAAAGACTAGCCAGACCCATCAATGGTGGCTAATGTGAGGGTGCCATTGTTATGCACCTTTTATATCTCATAAGGTCCTAACCATCTGGTCTAGAGTTTTCCCAGGAAATCTTGGAACCTAGAATCATACAGGAGTGCCCAATCTCCTTCGTGGAAGATCTTCTTTTTGATAAGGGCATGATGCCATTTCGCTCTTTGTTGTTGGATTAGTGCAGTGTGTTGAAGAGCTGTTAGCCGGATTTCATCCAATTCATTGATTTGATGTAGCCTATTAATCTGTGCTTTGCTTAAGTCCAAGCCTACCTCCTGAGCTATCCTCAATGTCTGGATTTCAAATTCAATTGGGAAGATAGGTTCTTTGCCAAACACTAGTTGATATGGGGAATATCCCATGGTATTTCTCCATGTCTTGCGGTATGCCCACAAGGCTTCGAGTAATCGGGTAGCCCAGTCATGTCTATGTGATGCAATTGTCTTTGTTAGTATTGCCTCGATTACCTTATTAGTGCTTTCTACCTGGCCATTTTCCTGTGAGAGGTATGGAGTCGTGATTCTGTGTATGATATGATGATTATTTAATGTTGCAGCGATCTTATTGCCTATGAATTATGGTCCTCCATCGGTAATTACCTCTCTAGGCAAGCCATATCGCACAAATAGTTGGAAAATAAAGTGGATTACCGAGTCCTCTGTTGCCCTTGGTAGTGCCTCTGCCTCCACCCATTTAGTCACATACTCTGTTGCAACTAATATATATGTCTTTTGATTAGATGATGGGTTTTTTGGATCGATGAAATCTAACGCCCATCGCTCAAAAGGTTCAATGACTATCTACAGGTGCAAGGGCATCTCATCAGATTGCCCAGGGCATCCCATTCTTTGCCAACTGTCGCATGCCTGGACAAACTTCTTGGCATCTTTAAAAATGGTGGGCCAATAATAGCTCATCTGTAATACCTTGTGACCAGTCCAGTGATCTGCAAAATGTCTGCCGCAAGGCCCATCGTGGCAATCTTTCAGGATGTCAAAGATCTCTTCTTCCCTGATGCATCTTCTAATGTGCATATCGGCCCCTGTATGAAATAAATAGCCTCCGATCCAAGAGAATCACGTGTTGCACTGTACTATTTGTTTTCTTTCATTAGGCGTCAAGTGCTTGGGTAACTTGCCCACTACCAAGTAATTTGCGACATTCGCATACCACGGTGTTTTCACAGTTACAACAAATAAATGTTCATCAAGAAACTGGTCTTCTACTGCTGCCAAGTCATCTATCTTTGGCATTCGTGAAAGAAAGTCTACTACTGGATTTTCTTTTCTTGGTCTATCTTTGATAGTGATATCGAATTCCTGCAAAAGAATCAACCATCTTGTCACTCTTCCATTTGTAACAGGTTTATTAGTTAGATATTTAATAGCAGAGTGATCAGTGTATAAAACCATAGGGTATCCTGTTATATAATGTCTGAATTTATTGATAGCATAGATTACAACCAAAAATTCTTTTTTAGTAATAATATAATTTAATTCAGCAAGAGATAGATTTTTGTTGATATAGTATATTACATATGGCTTTTTATCTTCCTCCTGGTTGAGAACTGCTCCAATGGCTGTGTTTGAAGTGTCGTATGAAATCTGGAATGGCGAATCCCAGTTTGGGCCCCTTAATACTGGGGTTGTTGATACAAGCCATTTTAAATCTTCAAAAGCACTATCACATTTATCAGTCCAAATGAAATCAATATTTCATGTTAATGCATATAGTGGTGTAGCAATTTGAGAAAAATTATTTATAAATTTTCTATAATAGCCATAAAATCCCAAGAAACTACGTACCTCAGTTTGTGTGGAAGGGGTAGGTATTAAAAGAATTATCTGATTTTTTGTTGGATCTACCTGTATTCCAGCTACTGATATATAGTGACCCAAGATGAGGCCCTCGGTCATCATCGTGTGGCATTTTTCATGGATTAAACAGAGTCTGGTGGCAATGCATCTTTGCAAAAATTTCTCTAATGTTTGTAACACTGGCTCGAAGTCATCTCCGTAAGGTGTAAAGTCATCCATGTACACATCGAGCCCTTCATTTATCAGATCTGAAAAAATACTGAGTTAGCCCTCTGGAATGTGGTAGGTGCATTGCACAGCCCAAAAGGTAAGACCCTGTAAGAAAATGTTCCACAAGGGCGGGTAAAGGTAGTCATATCCTAATCTTTAGGGGCAATCTCAATTTGATTGTATCCGCTGAAGCCATCTAGGAAAGAAAATATTTTTTTTTCCTGCCAATGTGTCCAAGACCTAGTCAATGAATGGAAGGGGAAAATGGTCTTTTGGGTTGCTTTATTAAGCTCTCTATAGTCAACACATATATGCCACTTTCCATTCTTTTTTGGCACTACTACTAATAGAGAGACCCATTTGCTGTCAGATATGGGGTAGATGAAGTTTACATCTAACAATTTTTGTAGTTCGGATTTAACAATATCTTTAAGATGAGGATTTAACCTTCGTTGAGGTTTTCGAATGGGCCTAGCATCTTTCTCTGTATAAATGTGGTGCATGCATAATTGGGGATCAATCCCCTTCATGTCCGGTAATCCCATGCAAAGGCCTCTTTATATTTTCTCAGGAGTTGAACAAGCTTCTGCTCTTGGTCAACAGTCAGATTTTTGTTAATATTCAAAGTTTTTCCTAGCTCAATTTCTATGGTTTTGTTGTTATAAACAGAAGTTGTTGGTATTGATTGATCGTTAATATCTTTTAAGGGATCTCCTTCTATTTCGTTATCGAGGGCTACTTCGATCATGTGACATTTTAGATGGGATACGACATCTGGTTGGTTAATGTAAGTGTTAATGATGTCATCTTCTATTTTTCCCTTAAATTAGAGAGCATCTTCTATGGTTAGCAGTGATCTAATGTTTTCAGTTAGATATGATATAGGTTGTTTTCTGGTTTTTATTCTTGTTAAACTTGGCTGAGCTGGAGGATATAAGGCTAAATTCTTCACATTGCTTCCTCTTGCTATAGTCATGCTGGATGTTCAACAACTTGTGTAAGCATTCGTGGTTGCTAGCTAAGGTCTACCTAGAATTATGGGATGTCCATCGAGTCGGTTTCTAGGATTGATGATCAGAAAGTCTGTAGGGTGTTCCCAGGAGTCTACTGACACCATTACATCTTGTAATGTGCCTTCTGGTTTGACTACCGATTGGTTAGCCAGTTCCAACAAGGTCATGGTTGGGTCCAAGGATGTAATGCCAAGCTTTTGACAAGTTGTGGTTGTAAGAATATTGATTGCTACTCCTAAATCGGCTAATGCATTGGGGAAGGAGCATCCATTTATTTGCACAGTGACTATAGGATTTCCTGGGTCCTCATATTTTTCAGGTGTTTCTCTGCTTGATAGTAAATTAGATAAGGTACCGACTACTGGACAGTTGGGGTTGTTTTTATTTTGCTCTTTGGCTTTTTCATACACAATTCCTTAATAGCTTTTGCGTAAATTAGAATGTCCTGAATAGCCTGGAGGAGCGGTATTTTTATACACAATTTTTTAGTTCTCCCAGAAGATAAAAATTGGGGTATTCTATTGGGCGAGGTATGATTAATCTTTCTGGGAATGGTGGAGAAGAGGTGATCATTTGATCATGAGTTTTCTGTTTAACCATGTTCTCCACTTGTGGTGCTTGTTCTATAGGTAAATGATCTTCAATTTATTTATTTTTACCCCCCTCTGATTCTATTATCCGCTCAGATCTTAATTGAAGCTCATTGCACTCTCTTAACTCGGTTTTTGGCTCCGGTCCTTCAATAATTTGCACAGATTGAACTGGTTTGTTGTTGGGTTTCGGGTTGGGTTGGGCTGGGAGCTGCGGTCGTAGGTTGGTCTAAGGGTTCTGTTGTAATGTGTAGGGTGCTGGAAGTGTGGGTTGAGGTAGGGGGATTGTTCCTGCTGGTTGATTTATAGGTCTTTCCTAGCTTGACTGCCAGTTATGGTTCTATGAAGTCAAGGGTGGCCATTGGGATTGATATGCATTATTCTGCCAAAACGATGGGAAGTAAGAGGAATTTGGCCAATTGTTGCAATAGGACAATTTGATTTTGGAAGCTAGATTTACAATTACAATTGAAAGAACAACTTCATCAAGTCAAATTTACATTCTTGGTCAAAATTGTTTAAGAAATGGAAAACTAAAAATCTTGAATTTATTAGAATGTCTATCCATGGTTTTATATGATTTATCATTATTTTTGTTGCACTTTCAATATCATGATACACCACTTCTGACATTTCAAAATTATTAATGATAATGGTTCCTAACCATTGCATAACATTTATAGAAGTCTTCATTGGAGTTAAATTAGATGCTTCATACATTTGCTAAATTTTATTTATTTTTTCTTAATTGTAAGTATCAAAATAAATTTAGAACTTCCAATTATATGATATTTAATTATGAATATATTTTAAATAGTATCTAATATATTTGCATATTTCATTCATAAATTTTATTAATTCCCAATTTAATCAACACCTTTAATTATTTGGAAAATAAACATTAACAATAAAAATCACATTTATAGCATTTAAGTGAAATTATCTCTAACTGAATTATTGTACAGATCCAGAATATACGTGTGCAAGAGTGGTTTCTAATAATGAGTATAAGCCTCAACAATGTAAAATCCCCAACAATAACATAAATGATGCCAAACTGAAAATACTATCTAAGTTCCCTTATCATCCCTATTATATGCAATAGATAATGTATTAGGTTTTTTTGTCAAACCCATATTACTTTGAGTTTCACAAAAAAAATGCAAAATTTCTATAGTTTAACATTATAGATTAAAATTTATTATTTTTTAATAATAATTTAATTTATTTAAACAAATTAGCAAGTAAAACAAATTAGGTTAATTTCCTTAATCAACCAATCTATTTATTATTTTTTAATAATAATTTAATTTATTTACACAAACTAACAAGTTCCACAAATTATGTTCATTTCCTTAATTAACAAATCTAAGCAATAATGGTAATGTACCCATTGTCCATTCATAAAATGAGTTCCAAAAAAATGAAAATGAATAAACTTTTTCTGTAACGTAAAATTGGTTAATCAATGAAAAATAATAAATCTCTTTTTTACTGAGTAAATAACAGTTAAATCTAATTAAGATTTCTTCCTATTAAGTTAAAAAATATTTCTTAAATGTAGTCACAAAACAATATTAAGTTAAAAAATATTTCTTAAATGTAATCACAAAACAATATATTAGTAATTATTATTAGCATGTTAGCTAATCATCTCTTATTATATTTGCGCATTGAGAAGAATATGAAAATATAGCATATTCAGTTTTCAATTGATTTACTAATAGTTTTTTTTTAATTATTCTTTTTTAAATTTATCCAAACTTTAATAAAGACAAATAGTTTGTAATTAAATTCAAAAATTCTATTTTTTATTGGTGTAGAGTATTAAATAGACAATTTTTATGAGTTTTATTTTTCAATTAAAATACTTACTTCCCTTTCCCTTTCCTTGCTGTATGCATGCATGCAACCTGTAATTTAACCACTCAAATTTAATCATTTAAATTTCTTTCACATAATTAAAATTATAAATTCTATATAATATATGAATCCCAAAAATGATATAATTAAATATTATAATCATATAAAATGTTTTAAATATAACTACTATAACAAAATAAATAAATATTCCTGGGAATAAAAAATAAAATTATTGTGGTCTTAATTTCCACGAGCTGCTTTTTCAGGAAAAGCATTGCTTTAAAACTGGGAATCCAATATGCTTTTCCCACATCAGCAAAAGCATGACCGTTGAGTGCAAACAATATTTATTTCCTGATCTGATCTGTGAGATATTCACATTAAGGAGTAGTCTATCTAGGCTGTAGAATAGCTCGTTTTCCAGTACCGACCGGAAAATCGTCCGGCTCCGGCCACCGGCAACCTCTTTGCCCTCCGCCACCATCCCCTAGCTCCGCCACCCTCTTTCTCCGCCACCCTCCCCTGACAGTCCTGACCTTCCCACTCATTCTCTGACAAAAAAATCTAAATGCAGGCCCCTGACCTCCCCTGACTGATCGGGAACGAGCTGGACTATTATGGCAGGTTCGAAATGGTCACCCGCGCTCACTGCAATTACTCTTCGACCCGACGCTCTCCCGGTCTGCGATTCTGCTCTGCAGCTCCCCCGGTGCTTCCCGCTCTGCAGGTCAGGTCGGGTAAACGCCTATATTCTGTATTTTCAATCACAGAAATCAGCAGAAACGAAGAATGTCGAACGTCGTGGCCCGAATGATGGGTCTTAAACTTATGCCAGACAAGCCCGTTTCTAACAATCATTCCAGGCGAAACTCCGTCAGCGGCAGGCAAGAGCAAAATGCTTCTAAAGTTCAGTCCATCAGAATATCTCAAAATGTGAACAGATCTCACATCGTTAGGGAACATCCTCAAGAAAAACAGCTGGAAGAGTTCAAGCGCGAGTTCGAAGCTTACGAAATTCAGCAACACAGAGATTATTCTCAGTATTTTCAATCGGAAAACCACAATAATGTCATCTCTGCCGCCAGAAAAAATCACGACCAGAAGTTGTTAAGGGAAGAAAACATTACACCAGAAAATACCAGACAAAGCAACCGGGAGCAGTCCAGAAAACTTCTGCAGGCACTGGAATTTATTCATAAAAATAAAGAGAATCTTGGAAGTGTGCTGGAAGATAGATATTCCTTGCAAGGAAAACTAGCAGAACCACAGGAAATAACCTCCTCATGATGTGCAGAAGCCACAAAGGTACCGAATGGGTCAATGTTTCGTTGCAGGTCAAAACCTCCTTTAGCTGATGAAGTTGCTCCTTTTCGCGCTTCTCGTCATGACAAAGGAGCAAAAATACTTTCTCCAAACAATAATACTAGAAATTTAAGCTGTTCACTAACGTCTAAGAAAACCCTCCTCAAGCGTCCTTCAGAAACCGCCCGCGTCGCCAAGCCTTCGTATCCTGGAA
The DNA here is from genome assembly GCA_000404065.3 of Pinus taeda. Taxonomy (NCBI): domain Eukaryota; kingdom Viridiplantae; phylum Streptophyta; class Pinopsida; order Pinales; family Pinaceae; genus Pinus; species Pinus taeda. The sequence goes on from APFE030789334.1 coordinate 13,366, forward strand.
GTCATCCATATCAATGCTCAAAAACCGAGTCCAAGCAAAGCGTTAACAGCAACAACAAAACGTTGAGGTTCTCAAAGGACGTGATCAATCCCAGAGAAATTGCAACAGAAATCGTGAAGCACGCGAAGGAAAACGCAACGACTAAAGCTTCACAGAATGTCACTGCAAATCAAGATTTTGGAAGCTCTGCTTCATCTTCCACCTCCAGAAGAAGAAATTTACGGAGAGTAGAATCAATAGGCATAGTTGAAGCAGATAGTCCATCAACTCTTAAAAGGCTCTCAAACCACTCGGGGAAAACCAGCCCTAGAATGGTAATTTCCCCTTGGCGTAATGATCACGAGCTTTCGAAACATTCAAATTGTTCTCAGAGCAAACCCAATTCACCTGTGCCGAGGTGAATTGGCACATTCAAATTGTTCTCAGAGCAAGCCCAATTCTCTGTACTATGTGGTTCTTATCAGTATGGTATTAGTACTTGTAAGCTGTCTTATTGTAATGGCATATATCACAACGATATTTTCTAGTGCAAGTCATTGAAATGCATCTTATTACCATGATTATCTTCTTTATGGAGTATAAATCTAATTCCTGCCATCTCCACCTCCATCTTTGGAGGTTGATTAAGTTCATCATGAATGTTATTTGTTTATTGATAGATCTTTAAATACAACCAGTTTATTTATTTGTTTATGGATTTTCTGGATGCAAACAAGTTCAACCAGTGAAAAGAACATATACTATTATGATTGAATGTTGATCTTTGCTCTGAGCAGTGGTCAAATATTTTCATGAGTTAATGTATAAGTTGATTACCGTGATTGTTTTCTTCATGCAGTTTGGGCTTAAGTTCTTCATGAAAAATGAGATTCTCAACAGAATAGCTCATCACACATGTTATCTGTTTATTGATAGATTCTTTAAATACAAGAAGCATATTTATTTGTTCATGGATTCTCTGAATACAAGCAAGTTAAAATCACTGAAAACACCATATATTACTTTTATGATTGAATGGGGATATTTTCTCTGAGCAGTGTTCAAATACTTTCAAGAGTTCATGTACAAGGTTATTGGCAACTATTACTAAACTGTGCTTGCCCTGTATATGTATCATACATACACCAGATTAGACTTCTTGCTAGGGTTGAACACAGGAACACCCATTTGGAGTTTCGATTAATCTGAGTAGCTCTTAACATTTGGTCCATCAATGAATCCTTCAGTTTCCTGTAATTTTTAATGATTGTCAAATTTTAGCCATCTGTGTTTTGCCAAATTCAATATTCTGGGTAGTTACTGAAATTGAATTTGAATTTAGTAAGATAATAAAGTAATTTAAACAGAACTTAGAATAAGAATTACAATTTTCTAAAACATTGATAAAAATTTGCATTATGAAAATTTCAAAACATGTAATACTTTGTATGTTTTCATGATTGATCGTTAGAACCCTGTGTGATGCTGAAAGTTGGATTCCATGAATTCATTTTTCAAATAGTTTGTTTTCACCACCAAATATAAAGTAATAGGTTCTACAGAGATGTTGCTCAAATGAGTGAGACATTTTATTATTGGATAGTTAGCATGAACAAGGCCGGATATTGAAGGAGCCTGTGGTGGATTCTATTTACTTTGAGTCAGGGTTGGTTATACAGTAGCATTTCTTTGAGCTTTTTAGTTTCCCTCAAAGTCCCTTCTCCTAACAGAATAACTATGTAAACAAATAACGGTGAGACAGTGATATTGAGTTCCCATTTATTCCTGTGGTAGATCCTTCTCTTTTAAATGCTGAAATCAATCTGTTTAATTATTCTGCCACCAAAACAAGTAAGCAATGGGGATAATGGATAACTTCGTCTTAAATGTCTTGAGGCATTAAAAAATATGGAAGCTTATCCATTAATCAATATGAAAAATAAAGCCAAAGATGAGCATCCCATGATCCAGTTCACTATTTGGATACCAATTTCTATTTCAATTAAATTTGGCCTTGTATATATCCAATTAACTTTTTCAAAAGTTTTGGCCAAATCAAAAGTTTCATTACCAGAGCTAGTAGCATCAGTACCTTTATTGCGTGCAAACTTTCTTGGGTTGTTCCCATTGTGTCGTGTATTTACTGTTGTGTATGAGCCCAAACTTTTCTTCGAAGATGACTTTTGAAGAGTTGCTTTGAGGCTGCAGCATGCCTGCTCTAAGTTTTGAAATGATTTTGTAAACAGAATTGCATAATGATATAGGCCTGTAATCATCCATTGTTTCTGGATCATATTTCTTTGAGATTAGAGCTACAAATGTGGCATTCAAAGCCCCAAGACTTCTGGATTCTGAATTTCCTTCAAGAAATCATCTTCTAGTAAGTCGTAAATGCCCAAGTAAAACTATGTAGTCCATCCATCTGTACCTGTGCTCTTTGCTTTCTTGATAGACTCAGGTAAAGATTTTGATTCTTCTTTTGCTAGCCCTGCTTCCATACTCTTTCTTTTCTGATCATCTATTAATCTGGGGAAAGAGGATGCCTCCTTCAGTACTTTTTCTATGTTGCATCCCAGAGTATCTAAAATAAGAATTTGAAGTGATTAACCTTTATTTCTGCATCTCCTGAATTGATCAAGCCTTGGATCCATCATTTTTTCTGAGTTCCCATGTAGCATTGACATTCTTCCTGTGCTTAGCAAAATTTTGAAGAATTGTGTTTTCATCTCCCACTGCCAAACATATGGCACTGCTTTTCGCTCTATGCATCTTCCTCATTTTCTGGAAACTTCCATTTTGTTTCTTCTAATTTTTTGCAGTTTATATTTTCATATTTTGAGAAAATACCTTCCTTGTTTGTGTAAAATATTAATTTAATTTGTTCTTCTGTATCTATTAACTCTTTTTGGTTTTCTTCAGTGCTATGCCTAGCCCATTCTACCAATGTCTTTCTTGACTATTTTCAAATTCTACAAATTGTTTTCTTGATTCTTTTCAGATTGTACCAATTGTTTTCTTGATTCTTTTCAAATTCTCTGCAAATTGAAACATTACAGATTCGCCTATATTAGGTTGAAATTTCCTCCATTGCAAGGTTATAGATTTCTGATCTCCTCATCTTCTAACCAGTTATTGAATTTGAATGGATCCAGAGGTTCCTGATCATTTTTCAATTTGCAGGAGTTTAGGAAGATGGTTAGAGTCTCCTCCTTCTCCCACACACAAGACTTTGGCCTGCATGCTTCTTTTAATAACCTCTTTGCTACCAGAAATCTATCCAGGCATTTAGAAACACCTTCACTGCCTTTTATGAATTTCTTCATGTTGGAACTAGCACATTAAATTCCACATCACATAAGGCAGTCTGCAAACAATTGGACAAGGTAGCCAACTGGGAAGTCTTGCAAGGTTTCCTTCCAGAATAAAATTGTCATCCCTGATTCCTTCTATTTCCTTAAAGGCTTTAAAAATTAAAAGAGTTTTTATTTCACCATATGCCCCATAGAAAATTCTTTCCCTAAATCTTTTGATTTCAGATCTGTTCAGATAATTTTTTTTGGGTCTTTCACATAATGCATTTCCTGGGGAAACCCACTGGGCACTTACCCTCATTTTGAAGATGGTACCCAGGGTAAACTGGAATTTATAGAAGCTTGAAGCTTTGTTTTCTCACTTACGGGATTAGAACTTGGGTGGGGAGGATAACACCATCACACTGCTTGGGTTAGACCCAATTAACTTGTGCCTTGATACGTGCAGGTAAGAAGGACAAATTTGAAGTTCCATGGATTTGTTCCAGTATGTAATGAGGCCTCCTGATCTCCCTTTAGATTCTAGAGACTTAAAAGGACCAATTTTAGGAGTGATATAATAGCCTTTGTACTCAGTCCTTGCACATGTTTTTTTTTTAATTGCTGCATCGATTTGAACTTTGCAAAACATCTTTTGGGAGATAATTTTTTGTGGGTCCCCCTGAACTGTCTCACGTTGAGTGATATTACAATCATATCAATAACATCCTTGGGGCTTTCACTGTAGGCCCCCCCCTTCATTTTCACTTGTTTTCCTTCCTTGACTTGATGACTTTCTTTTTAGCTAGGGTTAAAGTTTAAACAGGCTTTTCTACGTATTTATGGAATTTGTTCATTATCCTTGTCTGGACCTACTTCAATCTCATCTTCCTTTCTGGGAGGCCCCCTTAATTTTCACTTGTTTTCCTTCCTTGACTTAATGACTTTCTTTTTAGCTAGGGTTAAAGTTTAAACAGGATTTTCTACATATTTATGGAATTTTTCATTATTGTTGGCCGGACCTACTTCAATCTCATCTTCCTTTCTGGGAGTTATCTCTTCTAGGTCTCAGGTTATATCTGGAACTGTTCTTCCCATTGACTGCTGTGCAGAATTCCTCAGATTCTTGGAATTAAGAGACTACAGGGGAATTCATTGGAGGAGGATTACTGAAAAATTTTGTCCTTACAGAACTGGAGGTTTTTCCAGGTTACTGTGAATGTCCTTTTGGCTATCTATTCCCTTTTTCTGACCCAGAGAACAATTAGGAATAGGTTCCATTCTATCTTTTGAAGTAAATTTTGAAAGGAATAGAGGGTTGGAATTAGAGACAAAATTGCTCATACATTTTGCCCACATTTTGATTGTTTCAGATTCAAGCTCTATGCCTTCCTGAGCATTCCATTCTTCTTTTGTAGAATCTGCTTACCAGAGTGTATGGGCTCTTTGTCTACTTTCCATAGCTTGATTTGTATTGAGCCCTGGCTCTCTTGATTTGACCCTTACTAAACAAAATCCTTGATACAGATCCTATTGTGTTGAATGATATTGATCCAACCTCAGAATGGGTAGAGGACTCAGGAGATTGACCTGGTTAAGTTTAAACATAATCATGATTTTGATGCAGATGACATTCACTTGGTGTGGGTAGATTTGGATGTGGATCCACTACTAGTAGGCAATGTAGGTGTAGATCCAAACCTATGTCACACGGTTCGAGTATATTGACTACCATACAACTACATTTGAGTGTGATTGCACCCAATCACCGATGCTCAGAAGCTTTTTCACTGTTGGTACATAGCTCTTTCAGAAACTAGAACCTGTTACGTTTTTAATGGACTCTATCTTCTAAATTTTATGAACTTTGTTGTCAGTTATTTGCAGCTTTTGATGCGCGTATTCCTGTTCAGTTAATCACCCATTCAGTAACTTTTGTGGGAGCCATTTCTTTATTTAATTTCTCTAAGGAAACTGAAGGATTCATTGATGGACCAAATGTTAAGAGCTACTCAGATTAATCGAAACTCCAAATGGGTGTTCCTGTGTTCAACCCTAGCAAGAAGTCTAATCTGGTGTATGTATGATACATATACAGGGCAAGCACAGTTTAGTAATAGTTGCCAATAACCTTGTACATGAACTCTGGAAAGTATTTGAACACTGCTCAGAGAAAATATCCCCATTCAATCATAAAAGTAATATATGGTGTTTTCAGTGATTTTAACTTGCTTGTATTCAGAGAATCCATGAACAAATAAATATGCTTCTTGTATTTAAAGAATCTATCAATAAACAGATAACATGTGTGATGAGCTATTCTGTTGAGAATCTCATTTTTCATGAAGAACTTAAGCCCAAACTGCATGAAGAAAACAATCACGGTAATCAACTTATACATTAACTCATGAAAATATTTGACCACTGCTCAGAGCAAAGATCAACATTCAATCATAATAGTATATGTTCTTTTCACTGGTTGAACTTGTTTGCATCCAGAAAATCCATAAACAAATAAATAAACAAGTTGTATTTAAAGATCTATCAATAAACAAATAACATTCATGATGAACTTAATCAACCTCCAAAGATGGAGGTGGAGATGGCAGGAATTAGATTTATACTCCATAAAGAAGATAATCATGGTAATAAGATGCATTTCAATGACTTGCACTAGAAAATATCGTTGTGATATATGCCATTACAATAAGACAGCTTACAAGTACTAATACCATACTGATAAGAGCCACATAGTACAGAGAATTGGGCTTGCTCTGAGAACAATTTGAATGTGCCAATTCACCTCGGCACAGGTGAATTGGGCTTGCTCTGAGAACAATTTGAATGTTTCGAAAGCTCGTGATCATTACGTCAAGGGGAAATTACCATTCTAGGGCTGGTTTTCACCGAGTGGTTTGAGAGCCTTTTAAGAGTTGATGGACTATCTGCTTCAACTATGCCTAGTGATTCTACTCTCTGTAAATTTCTTCTTCTGGAGGTGGAAGATGAAGCAGAGATTCCAAAATCTTGATTTGCAGTGACCTTCTGTGAAGCTTTAGTCGTTGCGTTTTCCTTCGCGTGCTTCACGATTTCTGTTGCAATTTCTCTGGGATTGATCACGTCCTTTGAGAACCTCAACGTTTTGTTGTTGCTGTTAATGCTTTGCTTGGACTCGGTTTTTGAGCATTGATATGGATGACTTCCAGAATACGAAGGCTTGGCGACGCGGGCGGTTTCTGAAGGACGCTTGAGGAGGGTTTTCTTAGACGTTAGTGAACAGCTTAAATTTCTAGTATTATTGTTTGGAGAAAGTACTTTTGCTCCTTTGTCATGACGAGAAGCGCGAAAAGGAGCAACTTCATCAGCTAAAGGAGGTTTTGACCTACAACGAAACATTGACCCATTCGGTACCTTTGTGGCTTCTGCACATCGTGAGGAGGTTATTTCCTGTGGTTCTGCTAGTTTTCTTTGTAAGGAATATCTATCTTCCAGCACACTTCCAAGATTCTCTTTATTTTTATGAATAAATTCCAGTGCCTGCAGAAGTTTTCTGGACTGCTCGCGGTTGCTTTGTATGGTATATTCTTGCGTAATGTTTTATTGTGGTTTTTCTTGAGGATGTTCCCTAACGATGTGAGATCTGTTCGCATTTTGAGATATTCTGATGGACTGAACTTTAGAATCCTTTTGCTCTTGCCTGCCGCTGACAGAGTTTCGCCTGGAATGATCGTTAGAAACGGGCTCGTCTAGCATAATTTCAAGACCCATCAGCCGGGCCACGACGTTTGGCATTCTCTGTTTCTGCTGATTTCTGTGATGGAAAATACAAAACATAGGCGTCTACCCGACCTGCAGAGCGGATTCGCAGAGCGAGAAGCACCGGGGAGCTGCAAAGCATTGCAGAACCTGAGAGCGCCGGGTCGAAGAGTAATTGCAGTGAGCGCGGGTGATCATTTCGAACCTGCCATAATACTCCAGCTCGTCCCCGATCGGTCAGGGGATGTCAGGCGTCTGCATTCTGATTTTTTTGTCAGAGAATGAGAGGGAATGTGAGGACTGTAAGGGGAGGGTGGCGGAGAAAGAGGGTGGCGGAGCTAGGGGATGGTGGCTGAGGGCAGAGGTATCCGGTGGCCGGAGCCGGACGATTTTCCAGCCGGTGCCGGAAAACGGGCCATTCTACAGCCTAAGTAGACTACTCCTTCACATTAATTCCTCATTCCTGTTATGAGAATTAATTTCATTTGGGATCAGTATGAGGATCGTTCGGCCCTTTTCAAGCTGTTAACTACGTGGTGGTCCAAAAGCTATGGCAATGGAACACGGAGACTACCCTAATTAGGCATTTAAGGAGGTGTGTTATTCAATCCTCATCACTTGTGGTCAAATTTTGTATAGTTTATAGTCTTACTTGTGATAAAATTCTGTATAATTTCTGTCTTTCTGTCTAAATTCTTTTGTTGTTATTCATTAGCTGCTGAATTTTGATATGGTAAAATAAGCTTTCATCCCTCATTCCTCGCTTTCTCTATTCTCACTTAACGCCTTACACAACCACAAAAATCCGCTCCATATACTGGTTTCAAGATCGTGTACAGTGGTTTCAAGATATTCAAGATGTTCTGAAGTGGAGGTTCTCTATCACTGGCTTCTGTAAAACCTTTAGGGTTCGTGGATTCACATATGCAGTACTCTGCTCCATTCTGGAGCTCAATTAGCTCATGACCATCCATTTGTGGTCTCAATCTTATAACATTTTTTTCACTAAATTTTTTGAGATCCCAATCAGAAACTAGTGCCCAGAAAAATGCCATAAATCTATCGCTAGACCTGCAGAGCAAAGATTTCACCAGAACTTTTGAATTCTCCCAATCGACTTGGGCACCACTTTTGACTTCAAACGAAACACCCTAATCAACACCATTGCGACCTTCTCTCATGCCGACATAGTTGAATGACACAAGTTTCTTTGTTTTTGCAACCTGGAATTATTTCTCATTTTTTGCAGGGCTTCTCAGTAAGGTGCCGCTTCTCTAAAAGGTCCTCTCTGCAGAGCCTGAATTGAATTGGGTATTAAGGTAATTATATGGATTTCAATAAGGCTCATCCACCTTGTTGATAAGAATGCAATTTTATATGGATTTCAATAAAGTTCATTCGCCTGCCTTGTTGATAAGAATGCAATTATATGGGACCTGAATTGGGTATACATATCTAACGGATGTGTATAGTTGAATAACACAAGTTTCTTTGTTTTTACAACCTGGAAATACTTCTGATTTTCTGCAGGGCTTCTCCGTAAGGTGCCAACAGGTCCTCCCTGCAGAGCCTGAATTTGCTATTAAGGTAATTTAATGTCCTCCCTGCAGAGCCTGAATTTGCTATTAAGGTAATTTTATGGATTTGACTAAGCCTCATCCACCTTGTTAATTGTTAAGAATAAGGGTTAATTTCTTGAGTTCATAATTGCCATGGCCCTGCATCTTCGCAAAAAAAAATAGAGAACAAACGTATAAGGACTGATATTTACTAATTACACTTGTTGATCAAACGTCTTATTGTAAGCTGTCCAATCTTTTGTATTTAAGTTTTAAATATGGAGCCAGAGTATTTAAATTTGTGTTGTATTTAAGTTTTAAATATGGAGCCAGAGTATTTAAATTTGTGTTGGCTAGGACTGTGGAAAAGATGAAAAGAAATTGCAAATCTCTACTCTTATAATTTAACATAGGACCAATATCAACACGGTTTAGTTTTGACTATGTAATCATTTTATTGAATATCAAAAATACTAAAATAAAAAATTAATGAGGGAAGAATGGTGATTTTCTGTTGATTTCTTTAGCTGGGAGTAATTCATTATTTTTATATTTCGTCGAGTTCATTCCATTTATGTATTTAGTGTATTTGTGGTTCTAGCTTATTTGCGGATAAGTTTATACTGCCTTGTAGTTTTGTTTTTTACCTAGTTGCATGCTAATTTTTCTTGACAATTTTTTACCTGTGTAGTTGGGTGCCAATTTTCTGACAATTTTTTTCCCTGTGTAGTGGAGGGTCAATTTTCTGATACTGCCTTTATAGTTTAGTTTTTCACCTCTCTGTAGTTGGGTGGAATTTTTTTACCTCTGTAATTGGGTGTCAATTTTCTGAGATTGCCTTTGTAGTTTATTTTTTTACGTTTATTGTTGGGTGTCAATTTTCTCTAGCAATTATGAGTATTACTTAGGTAACCTGTGGCTTTGAAAATCAATTTTCCATGACTGCCTCACTAATAAAAAAAAAATTCTAGCAGCTTAATAAAAAAATATTTTTTCTAGTTCATATTAAGTGGCTGTCTCCAAATAATTTTGAATTATGCTTTTATCTTGATTCGAAAAACCAACATTAGGCTAAATGATCAGTCCTTATGATCACCTCCATCGAGATATTCATTGAGAAGAATATTTCGAGAATTTACTTTTAGTGAAGGAATTTCATTTTTTCTTTTAGTTTTATGAGAGTATTTTTTATTGATTTCTTCAGCCATTACTGTAGTTTCTCTCTATCCAATCACCCATTTCATTTCGATCATTCCATTTAGACATTTAGTCCATTTGTTGTAGTAGGCTAGGCTAGGTTAAGTTGGGCTAGGTTAGGCTAGGTTAAGTCGGGCTAGGTTAGGCTACGTTAGGTTAGGCTAGGCTAGGAAAGGATAGGCTAGGTAAGGCTAGGTTAGGTTACGCTTGCTTAGGCTAGGCTAGATTAGATTAGGCTAGGCTAGGTTAGGCTAGGTTAGACAAGGTTAGGCTAGATTAGGTTAGGCTAGATTACGCTAGGCTAGGCTAGGCTATGTTAGCTTAGGTTAGGTTAGGCTTCGTTAGATTAGACTACATTAGGCTAGGCTAGGCTAGGCTATGCTATGCTAGGCTAGGCTAGGCTAGGTTAGGTTAGGCTAGGCTAGGTTAGGGTATGTTAGGTTAGGCTAGGCTAGGGTAGAGTAGGTTAGGCTAGGGTGGGCTAGAGTAGGCTAGTCTAGAGTAGGGTAGGTTAGGCTAGGCCACATTAGGCTAGAGTAGGTTAGGCTAGGATAGGCTAAGATAGAGTAGGCTAGGCTAGGATAGAGTAGGCTAGGCTAGGTTAGACTATGATCGACTAGAGTAGGCTAGGCTAAACTAGGCCAGACTAGGCTAGGCTAGGGCCAGTCTAGGCTAGGCCAGACTAGGCTAGGCTAGGGCAGAATAAGCTAGGCTAGGCCAAACTAGGCCAGAATAGGCTAGGCTGGGCCAGACTAGGCTAGGCTAGGCTAGGCTGGGCCAGACTAGGCTAGGCTAGGCTGGGCCAGACTAGGCTAGGCCAGACTAGGCTAGGCGAGGCCAAACTAGGCTAGGCTAGGGTAGGGTAGGGTAAAGTAGGCTATAGTAGACTAGGATAGGCTAGGCTAGAGTAGGGTAGGCTAGGCTAGGCAAGGCTAGAGTAGGGTAGGGTAGGCTAGGCAAGGCTAGAGTAGGCTAGAGAACACTAGGCTAGGCGAGGCTGAGCCAGGCTAGAGTAGGCTACACTAGGCTAGAGTATGCTAGGGAAGGCTAGGCTAGGCTAGGCTAGAGTAGGTTACGCTATGCTAGGTTAGGCTTGGATAAATTAGAGTAGCCTAGAGTAGGTTAGGCTAGAGTATGCTATGCAAGGTTAAGCTAGGATAGAGTAGGCTAGGCTAGGCTAGGGTAGAGTAGGCTAGAGGAGAGTAGGGTAGGCTAGAGTAGGCTAGCCTAGAGTAAGCTAGTATGGGATAGGTTAGGCTAGAGTAGGTTAGGGTAGGCTAGAGTAGGCTAAGCTCGGCTAGGCTAGGATAGAGTAGGCTAGGCTACGCTAGAGTAGAGTAGCCTAGAGTAAGCTAGGCTAGAGTAGGCAAGAGTACGTTAAGCTAGAGTAGACTAGAGTAGGCTAGGCTAGAGTAAGCTAGGCAAGGTTAGAGTAGTCTGGGCTAGATTAGAGTAGGCTATGCTAGAGTAGGCTAGGCTAGAGTAGGCTAGGCTAGGCTAGTTTAGCCTAGGGTAGCCTAGACTAGGCTACAGTAGGCTACAGTAGGCTACAATAGACTAGGCTAGGGTAGGCTAGGGTAGGCTAGAGTAGGATAGGGTAAAGTAGGCTAGGCTAGATTAGGCTAGAGTAGGGTATGGTAAAGTAGGCTAGGCTAGGCTAGGCTAAGCTAGGCTAGGCTACAGTGGGCTAGAGAATGTTGGGCTAGGCGAGGCTAAGCTAGGCTAGAGTAGGCTACACTAGGCTATAGTATGCTAGGGTAGGCTAGAGTAGGCTGGGCTAGGGTAGGCTAGAGTAGGCTGGGCTAGAGTAGGGTATCCTAAGCTAGCCTAGAGTAGGCTATGCTTGGCTAGGCTAGAGTAGGCTAGGCTAGGCTAGGATAAATTAGAGTAGTCTAGAGTAGGTTAGGCTAGAGTAGGCTATGCAAGGTTGCTAGGATAGAGTAGGCTAGGCTAGGCTAGGCTAGAGTAGGCTAGAGTAGAGTAGGGTAGGCTAGAGTAGGCTAGCCTAGAGTAAGCTAGTCTGGGCTAGGTTAGCCTAGAGTAGGCTAGGGTAGGCTAGGGTAGGCAGCACCGGGGGAGCTGCAGAGCGGAATCGCAGACCGAGAGAGCGCCGGGTCGAAGAGTAATTGCAATGAGCGCGGGTGACCATTTCGAACCTGCCATAATAGTCCAGCTCGTTCCCGATCAGTCAGGGGAGGTCAGGGGCCTGCATTCAGATTTTTTTGTCAGAGAATGAGTGGGAAGGTCAGGACTGTCAGGGGAGGGTGGCGGAGAAAGAGGGTGGCGGAGCTAGGGGATGGTGGCGGAGGGCAAAGAGGTTGCCGGTGGCCGGAGCCGGACGATTTTCCGGTCGGTACTGGAAAACGAGCTATTCTACAGCCTAGATAGACTACTCCTTAATGTGAATATCTCACAGATCAGATCAGGAAATAAATATTGTTTGTACTCAACGGTCATGCTTTTGCTGATGTGGGAAAAGCATATTGGATTCCCAGTTTTAAAGCAATGCTTTTCCTGAAAAAGCAGCTCGTGGAAATTAAGACCACAATAATTTTATTTTTTATTACCAGGAATATTTATTTATTTTGTTATAGTAGTTATATTTAAAACATTTTATATGATTATAATATTTAATTATATCATTTTTGGGATTCATATATTATATAGAATTTATAATTTTAATTATGTGAAAGAAATTTAAATGATTAA
>APFE030789338.1:0-10750 GCA_000404065.3 Pinus taeda
TATATGAGAATATATATTTATAATAAGAGTATATATTGCAGTTTTTAAGAGGTGTATACAAATTTATGTTTCTAAGAGATGTATATATATTTTATAAAAGGAGTACATATTTATGTGTCCATGCAGCTACAGCAACTGACCAGAAATTTATGTATTGCTGTTTCCATTTCCATACAATTGCTAAAAAGCGATTTCACTCTTTTACTTGTGAAATTATAATATTTTATAAAAGGAGCATATACATATTTTATTAATAGAAGTTTATATATTTTATAACATGATTCTATATTTTATAAGAGGATTATATATTTAAGTTTTAAAAGGAAAACAGGCTGCCCCATCGAATGAATTCTTCGGAGGTTATGTTCATTGGAATTTGTCGATTGAATATCTAGCTAGGAAATTATATCTTTGTGTCCATGCGGGACTTATAGCAACCTTACTACTGTTATTGGCCCCGTTTCCATTGAATTTTAAAGCCCTCTTTCAGTCCTTTCATGATTAATATATATGTATGGTCAAAGTGAGGGAAAATGAGTATATATTTATGTTGTTAAATGGAAACAGACTATCCCATCGAATGCATTTAGTATATATGTAATTTTATTAGGTATTAGAAAGGTTTATAATATTAATTTATTATTGATTTAAAATAAAAAATTTAATCTTAATAATTAAAATAAATTAAGAAAAATAATAAATAGATGAGAAAGTACTTCATTAGTGTACTTCACTGACATTTTAACGAGAATAATAATTTTATACAAAAGTATAAAGTTTAAACTAAGTCTATGTCATTGGCTATTATTATTATTAGGTTTATTGTTATGAAATGTTTGATAATATTATGTTTTTATCGTTAATATTAATTTTATTAATATTTAGTTTATTGATATTAATTATATTATTGGGTTTATTAATATTAAAAACAATTGATTAGATGTAATAGACAAAGAGAAGATGGTGCGCACGTATACATCAATTAAAGAAGCATTGATCAACAGAGTGGGTGGGTTCTTTTTCTAAAAGAAAAACAAAATAAAACAAGATTTTATACGGCCTACTCTGAAGCTGATGGTTGATGATAAAACAAGATTTTAGAGTTAAAGAGATTAGGTATTAATATCATAGAACAAGATTTTAGGGTTTACGAAGGTTTAATATATATGGGTTGAAATATTAAGTTTTATAATATTGTGCATAAAAATAAAAACGTAATATATTAATTTTAATATTATATATTAATATTTTTTTTCTTGGCAAAGACTAATCTACTTTATATTAGAAAAGATGTAAAAAGATATGTACAAGAGGTTTGAATTTCTGAGAGTGTCTGACAACTCTCTTTCAAAATTTTAACAAAATTAACTGTTCCACTGATGATAAGGAACCTTATACAAATTGTAGCAAAGAGTGGACTTAACATGAGCAAAATTTTACAAATCAGAAGACCTGCCGGGATACTTAACATGAGCAAAGAGATAGAAGAAGATTTGTGGACTTGCCGCTGTTTGCTAGAGTGTATGCCAGCCGCTGAACGTCGAGCCAAAAAAACCGAACAAGAGGAGCTGAATCAAAGAAACCATGCCAGGATAGCAAGCGACCAAAACAGAGCATGAAAACTAACCATACGAAACAGAGCAAATTACTTGATATTTTCGAGACCTTGCCCGGTTTCCTCGTCAAGGGGCTCCCAGGTTATCTCCACGCCGGCATGGACATCTTCAAGCTTCATTCCCGGTGGTAGTTTGGGATACAGCAGGGTTGCAAAGGAGTTATCCGACTTCTTATACATGCTTTGTTTCTTGGGAGAGGTTTGCCTTGTGTCTACCCTCTCCTGAGGAGTCTTTGCCTTTTCTTGTGCCAAATCCAAACTGTTCTTTTCCTGCAGGCTCCCAATTTCCTGAAGCACCTCTACCCGCTCCTCTGTGTGAGCGAAAGTGCTCTCTTCCTTAATTTTGCTCTGCGAGGAAGGGGCATAGGAGCTGTCCTCCATCCACCTGCTCGGCGAGGAGTTTTTCGAAGGAGAAGGCGACTGTTCCTCAGAAGGATCCTTCATACTGACCTCTTCCTCATCTTCTTCCGAGAAGATGACCGTCACAACAGCCGAAATTAAAGGTTTGTTTGTTCGACGGCGAAATTGGAACCTTGCAGATTGCACTGTGTTGATGATGGATTGTCCCGAGTCGTCAGATCTATTCGAAGGTGGCGACGCACAGGCGAGAGGTGAAACACGGCGAGGGCTATGACTGCCTCTCCCTCCAACACCTCCTCGTTGCCCATAGTTATGCCCACGCCGAGGAGTGGCCCTTAAGCGAGGAGCCATGTGATTGCTCTTTTCAGCGGCGAGAAAGCTTGAGGACAGTGGTTGCCCTGAATCTACCTAAAGACTGGTTATCGCCCGGAAGGAGTCCCAAACAGCCACAATTTTGAGAAGGCTGGTTTCGTCAACCGGGAAATCGTTGCAATCACAGAGCGACTCCTCCACCGAGCGAATCCCTCTCTCAATTCCCACCACTACATTCTGAGGGGTCGAAGCAACAGGAACATACATGGGTTTAAGCAAAGCTACATAGTAAGGCCTGTTCTTACCGTAGCCACCTTCCTTATTCCTCCAAAATCCATACCTTACGCTCTCAGCCTGCAACCAAATCTGAACCAGGGAGAATGTTCCGGTAGCACCTGCCTCCATCCTGTTATCACCACAGGGCTTGCCTTGGGCCGGGCAATGCATTGAATGGCAATGAATGCCTTTCAATTTCGATTGCTTAAAACTTTTCACCTCCATCCTATTCAGCTGCCCGCTGTCCTCTCCGCGTGGCAAGCTTTTAAAACCTATTCAATGCACTTCGAACACCCGCATCCTAATAATATTTATATTATTATTAATATCAATATTATCAATATTAATTAGTAAAAATTCTAGTTAATATACATGGAACATGTTTTACTTTCAAAATGATTTATAATTTTAAAGTTTATAATTTTCCTTTATAGCTAAGTTTATAAGATTGGGTTGAGTATTATAATTTAAGATTGGTTATAAATATAACATGTGAGCTCAACTTCTTTGACTACTCACTCCTATAAGATATGTATATATAAATTTTGTTACATTGTAATGATGTTTATATGAGATATTTTATTTTATAAAAGTATTGGTGAACTTTTATTTATATGTAGTTTGATTATTTATATCTATTAGTTAAATTTTATTTAATCATTAATTAATATAAATTGAAAGTTGTTTTATTGATTTGATTTGTTAATTTCTTCTTATGATTTTAGATGTGTGATTTGGAAGTTGAGAAGTTATAATATGAGTTCCAAAATAGATATTTTAAATTCAATTTGATTTCTTATTACATCACTTTAATCTACACCAAATATTACACTAATATTAATATATTATATAGTGTTAAAATTAAATAATTATTAACTTATCTTAATAGTAACTGTAAACATGTTGTTATATGGTGTAAATTATTAATGAATATATTTTTTATATTTTTTTATATTTATTTATATAATTTAATATTATACTTATTTTTACATGATATAAAAAAATTTTCAACATTTTAAAATTTTTAATTTATAGATTTTTAAGGGTTATTTTTTTTATAGATTTATTTTATAAATATTTATTTTAGTTAATATTTAGTTTTTTATTTATGTTTTATTTCCTAATTGTTTTATTCAATATTTGTTATACTTATTTTTTTGTTTTAAGTGTTTTATATGATTTTCAAAAATGATTTAATTATTTTCATAATCTTATAACATATGTATATGTAAATTTTTGTTTACAATTGTAATAATGGTCATCTATCTCTTTTGATATTATACAATATATATATGAAAAACTATGTTCCTATATGTAGTTTTAAAATTATCTATGTCCATTACTTATAATATTATTTAAGCTTATTTGAAAATCATTTTGTTGATTTCACATGTATTTTTATATGTTAGGTAATTTCATCATTTGATAGTGGATCTAGTCATTTGAAGTTCTCTTCCATTTGAAATTCTCAAATTCATCCCTCCCTTTATAAATTCTATAAAAACTTAGAATTGTTTGTAAACAATCAAATAATATTTTGGAAAATCATTCTTCCTTATCACGTTGCAATCATGTCTCCACTAATGAATTTGGATTTATGGTTTATTTGTTCAATAATCAAAATAATTGTTTTGTTGCTCAAAATGAGTGCACATCTCTTTTTCTTTTACAATTAATAGATTCGAGATAAACAATATATCCAATGTTGCATCTATGGTACTTGTATCCTTACCAACATAATACTTCCATTCATAAAACTATTTTGTAATGAATTTGTTTACAAAGGCCTTTAAAAATTAGGGCCAATATGGATTAGAGATTGGAGATTCTTGTAATGAAAAAGTAAGTAGTAGAAAATATATTCAGGTTATTATAAAACATATCTATAATAATGCAGTCAAAATTTTATGTTTGTGGTAGACTTGATAGGGTTTGGAGAAGGGAAAATCTTCCATTTGGTGGCACTGCACCCCCTAAGAATGCAACTTTTTATAATTTTTTTTTTTTTTTTGTATGTTTAGTCATGCCAGCCTAAGGTGCAAATAACCCAATGATGCAACCTAAGCCACATATACCCACATTATGCAAATTCTATTGCATGTCACACTATGTGTGTCCCAAGAATTCCAAATATTGCATACTGAGGGGAAATTCTCTTTAATTGGGGTTCAAGGCTTCTTAACTAAACTCTATGCAGAAACGTTTGACTTAACTGTCGAAAGTCTAAACCTTTGATAAAACTTTAAGCGGAACCTTACAAAACCCTTCATAATATTTGGATAATTCTTAACTTAACCCAAAATACACTAATCCCACTTATTTCTATTATAATTTCCATATAATAGAAATATTTCATACCCACACTTAAACCATACCTTTCTGCCACTCTTCAAGCCTTTGCACATATACCGATGCTCTCCTTACTGTGTTGAATCTCCACCATCAATCTCATTCCTCGATCCGATGGTTATCACATCACGTGATCGCTAACTAGCTTCGCCGATCTCCACCATTGATTTGTCTCATTCGATCCAATGACTATTGCATCACTTGATCGCCGACAATCTTGGCCTTCCTCCACCATTGATCAATCCCACTCGATCCAATGGTTATCGTGTAATCTCGGGTAGATATTTCTGCGACCAGTATCAAATGGGAATCATGTGACAAAAGTGTTTTTCTCTCTCCATTTTTTGCAATGTGTCAACGTCTAATGGTATTCATGTGAAATTTTGGAAGACTACTTACAACCTTTAGGGTGCATGAGATACCACTTCCTATATTTGGAAACTGCCCATGTGGTTAATACAAAACTTAAAGAAACTCAGATTAATAAAGAGTTAGCACTTAATCTCCACCATTCATATTTTTCGCTTTATTTTGTGTGATTTAATCTTAGTCATCTATCGCACACCAACTTGTCCATTGATCTGACCGATCCAATGGTTCCTGTGCACTATTACTTTCTTTTGGTTCTTACTATATAATCGCTCATTCGAATTTCTGCCTCTGTATTTTTCTTTGCCTCACGCTCTTCACTTGTTCTGATCTTGATTTCCGCTCACACCTTTATGCTTCCTTCACCTTCGATGTAACATTAAAGGTTTTCTCCAATACTATATGTGTGGAAAACCATAACACTCCTCTCTGCACCTCTTCTCTAATTTTACACACCTGCAACCTATGTTACGCAAAATTAATCAAGTTCACACAAAACTTATAATTCAATTACGCATCACACAAACTCAGAATCAAGTTATCTGTATTAATAAACAACCATTACACAGGAATTTCTTCCTCGACCTAATTTTCAATATCAGTGTCCTTTCTTTTCCTGCCCATAGGCCTAAATGATTGACACTCTGACTCCTCACTCACTGACTAACTCTCTACCTTACTACTATGCCTTTTTGGCTTACATTTATACAAAAGTTTCTATTAACCAATTCTGCTTCAGATCCTTAATCTACCGAACTAAATCTTGAATATCCTCTAAGTCCACTTTTAACTCCAGTAATCCCTAAGAATCTTCTATAGCTCCATGAATCATGACACCACTTCTTAGTCTAATACTTACAATTGATTTCCAACTCTCTCGTCAGCACTCATCATCACTCATGTTCTCCTACATTCGAGAGCATTTACAAATATCCTCACAGTATCTAGCTAATTACTATTACAATCACTCAAAACATTAATAATTACATACATAGGAATCCAACTTCCTTGAAAACACTAGACCCCCTAAGTTAGCTAGAACATAATGAAATTATTGAGTTGTATGCTCCTCCATCAAACTCCCAAGGCTAAAACAATCATGATCTCTTGATCATGTGCTTCCGAGCTTCGTCTTCCTAGATCCCAAACTTCATTTTGTAATTTTTCTTTGGTTGCTGTTGTTGTTTATTGTTGCTCTCGAGGTTTCCACACTTTATGTTTCTTTGCTCCACTAGATATTCTTTCACAGTCTGTTGTTATCTTTCTCTTTCTGTTGCTCCTTGGCCTTCTTACTATTGTTTTTTTCTTAGGCACCTTCATCATCAATCTCTATGTCAAATTTATCTTTTGATTGATGATTACTTTGCCATTTGTTGTTGTACTCTGTCCACTCATCTTCAAAACTTTGACTTATCTAGATAAGAGCATATATCATCCCTAAGAAGATGATACATGAGATCAGTTGAAGGCATGCTACTTCAACTAATTCTCTAAGGTGACTCCTTCACCTATCATTGGGTTGTATTTCGTCATCATGCTGCACCTCACCACGGTGCACCATGCTGCACCCATCATCACTATGTTGCATCTCATCACACATCATTAATCATGATTGTACCCATCAGTGTACTGCATTATGTGCCATTGTTGAGCTATGTTACCATCCTGACCTATGTGTTGGTTTCACCTTGCTTGCTTGTTGTCCCTTTCTTGCTTGTTGTCCCTAGCATTCTTTTTGTCCTTAGCATGCTTGTTGTTGCATGCTAGTTGTCCCTTACATGCTAGCTGTAACATTGCATGCTTGGTGTATTTGTTGCTAAGTACCATACAACTGTCCCAATGTGAGTTAGTTGTCCCTTGTATGCTACTCTCCTACGAAGAAAGATGCTTCATCTGTTTCGACAGTTCTCCGGAGTTCTGGCAGTTTTGGCTATTCCGACAGTTTCGACAGTTCCGGTTCTTTTCGATTGTTCTTGCAATCCCGACAGTTCTGGTTGTTGCGTCCTTTCCAGCAGTTTTAGCATTTTCAGTTTTTCTGGATTTTTTGGCTTTTCTGGAAGTTCTAGCTTTTTTGGCATTTTCGGCTTTCCTGGCAGTTCCATCTTTTCTGGCTTTTCTGTCTTTTCTGGCAGTTTCAGATTTTTTTGATAGTTACGGCCTTTCGGGCAGTTCCGATAGTTCCAGTTTTTTTGGCAGTTCCAGCTTTTCCAGAATTTCTGGCTTTTCTGGCAATTCTGGATTTTCTAGAAGTTTCGACTTTTCTAGTAGTTCCAGCATTTTCGGCATTTCTGGCTTTTCCAACAGTTCCAGCATTTCTTGCATTTCTAGCATTTCTAGCTTTTCCAGCAGTTCCGGCATTTCCTAGCTTTTCTGGCTTTCTGCCCTCTGGATTAGGGCAACGTTATTCCTTAGGATCTCTCCTCCTACTAAAACCCAAGGACAAGTAGAGAGACGAAGAGATCCCAAGTGTGTTGAAATAACGTGAATGCCGCCTCTATTTATACTAAAGCATTGAGCACATGTGGGGTTTATTTGGTTGTTGGCCAACCTTGACAAATTGTCTTATAACGTAAATAAATTCATAACTCCATGAATACTTATTAGAATGAGATGATATTTAGATCAATCCTACACCTCTCAATGAGACGGGTCCAAGAAAAATATAAGCTGCCATAAATAAGATGATCGACTTGGAGTTTGGTCCTAGTTGGCAATTTTAACACTTTTTCAACAATCTATCCTAAGTACACATCCTATGATTTTCCAAATTCCCTCTTTGAAAGTCTAATTTTCTATATAACTCAATAATTTCAATTGGACTAGAATTTGGAAATTTTACACAATTTTCGATACCTTCACTTGTTATTGACCAATCATCAGATGTCCTTTCTCTCTTTTCTAAATCTTTTGCATAGGCTTCTTCTTTGTCTTGAGTCAAATCTGCCTCGACTTCTCCTTCAATACACTTTGCCTTGTTGTCTCTTTGTAAACCTTCTTCAAGAGTTAGCATTGCCCCATAATCTGCATTAATATTCTCCTGCATTTTTTCTTCATGAATAACTAATCAAGTTCATTATATTACCTCTCTGAGACAATATTCCTTCATTCTTCATCGGAATAAGATCCTGATCTTCCATCTCTATGACAACCTCAAATGAATGTCTTCTCTCATTAAGTAACTCATCTATAGATTCTTTCTCTTGTAACCAGTCCAATTCCTCCTCTTGTAAGCAATTTTCTTTGTCACCTGTTACTACATGATCTTTATCCATTCTGAAGACATCTTCAAAAAGATTCTTTTCTTCTACAATACCTGCAATCATACACAAACTATCAATTTTAAAAACATAAGACCTTGTGGTCTCACTTGATGATTCAGTCATCATAACTCCTTGCTGTCTTGAATTCTCATAATAATTCATAAGATCTTCCACAGATCTCCAATCTTCATCTTTACCTAGAACTTCACCATGTTCTGCTTCACAAATGAAAACTTCCATTTCCAACTCAACTTCTTCGAGTTTTTCCACCAGCCACTTCACTTGCCTCTCTTGTAGCATTTTCTATAACTTATACCATTTCACTGTCTTTTTCCTCAAGACCCAACCTTGTCTTTTGTTTTCCTCTAGTATCATTCTTAGTACATTGAGTTTTTCTTTTAACTCTGCAATCTCCTTGTCACACTCCTCTTGACTTATTCCCTTTCCATTTTCCTTGGCATCCTCCTTCTTCACTTTTCTTTACTATGGTCTTCCTCAGAACCTATTTTATCTCTATTATGACTATTAGTACTCATCTTCTTCTCTATCTTCATGAGTTCCTCACTCACTTACTATGAGTTGTACTAAAGCCACTGCAACAGCAAGTCCTCCCTGCTGCCACTTACCTCATCAAGCTTTCCTCTGTACTTGGTCTTTTGGCAAGCACTTGGTTCTCTATTTTCTCGAACCCCTTTGAGCACTCCTCTCTACTCCTTCTAGGCTTTAACTCATCTACACCTTTTAAGAACATAACTATACCCTTGTATTTCAATCACAATGAAATACTAGGTTCTGACCACCTCTTCTTTTACTCAGAAATTATTACCAGCTTCTTCATCCTTTATCAATTCTACCCACATGCTCTGTGGAATTTCCTTTATGATTTTCCCATGATATGCAAAAAAACCTTTGCACTAACAAGTCTCCTTCTTTTCATACATGCCTTACTAAGCTTCTCTCCTCTGAACTCAATCTTTTGGCATCTCTCTGGTTCTCTCCTCTGGAACTAATTCAGTGCTTGTTACTCTAGGTTGTCGCAATCTTCTCACCTTCTTATGTTGCTACCTTCTATACTCTACATGAATTTGTTCTACCATTCACCTATAGTTTTAATGGATTGTTCTTTGTTTCCTTTGCATCTGCAATTATAGTACACTTCATCTGTATGTGCCTACTATTTGTTAGATTTAGAATCTGATCTCCTCTTGCCTATATACGTACCTTCAAAACATAACTATGTTCTATGTTTTCTCAAAGAATTCTTCAGACAGAATTTGCTTGTTCTCCTCTAATACAAAATGATGCCAGCCTAAGCTGCAAAAAATCCAATGATGCAGCCTAAGCTGCATATGCTCACAATATGAAAATTCTATTGCATGTCACACTATGTGTGTCCCAGGAATTTCAAATATTCCATACTTAGGGAAAATTCTCATTAATTAAGGTTCAAGGCTTCTTAAATAAACTCTGTGTGGAAACGTTTGACTTAACTATCCAAAATATACACCTTTGATAAACCTTTAAGTGGAACCTTACACGACCCTTCATAATCTTTGGTTAATTTTTAACTTAACCTGAAATGCACTAATCTCACTTATTTCTATTATAATTTCCAGATAAATGCGATATTTAAAATCCACACTTAAACCTTACCTTTCCACCACTCTTAAAGTTTGCACATATACCGATGCTCTCCTTAGTGCATTGGATCTCCTTCATCGATCTCATTCCTTGATCTAACGGTTATCACATCACCTGATCGTTAACTAGCTTAGCTGATATACAGCGTTGATCTGTCTCATCTGATCCAATGGCTATTGAATCACTCGATCGCCAACAAGCTTGGCCTTCCTCCACCATTGATCAATCTCGCTTGATCCAATGGTTATCCCACAATCTCACGCAGATATTTGCATGACCAATATCATATTAGAAGCATGCGAGAAAAGTGTTTTTCTCTCTCCATTGTTTGCTACGTGTCAACCACTAAAGGTAATCACGTGAAATTTTGAAGGATCGCTTACCACCTTTAGGGTGAGTTGTTGGGTTGTGTTATATTCTTTCCACATAGTTAACAAGGGGTTTGAGGGGTACGTGTAACCCCACTTTATGGGATCCGGGGCAGCGCCCCAAAAAATTTGGTTTTGGACCCTATGTTAGGTTGGGCGGACCCACCTATGGTTTTGTGCATGATTTTCGCACATGTTTT
>APFE030789338.1:13210-42158 GCA_000404065.3 Pinus taeda
GGTGGATACTGCATGTTACTTGGTCAACAGGTCACCTTCATCAGTGTTGGAGGATAAGACTCCATAAGAAGTATGGACTGGTAAGAAACCCTCTCTTTCACATTTGAGGGTATTTGGATGTGAGGCATATGTACATGTTCCAAAGGAGAAACGAACCAAGTTGGATAGTAAATCTGAAAAGTGCATCTTTATTGGGTATAAGGATGGTTTAAAGGGTTATAAGCTTTGGAACCCTGTAACAAGGAAGGTTGTGTACAGTCGAGATGTGGTGTTCAGAGAGGTGAAAGATGTTATTAAACATGAAGTCCAACCAAAGGAACCTGTGAAGATAGAGTTTGAACTAAAGGAGGAAGAATCAAACTCTGTAGAAGAGGAGGAATCAAAAGATGAAGAGCCACAAACTCCGGCTGTGAGAAGATCAGTTCGAGAAAGAAGGCAGCCAGAAAGGTATAGTCCATCTACTTTCTGTTCCAATTTTGCTTTGTTTGTTACTGATGATGATCCCAGAACTATGAAGGAAGCAGTGGATTCAGAGGATGGAAAACTCTGGAAGAGGCCATGGTTGATCAAATGGCATCTTTACAAAAAAATGAGGCTTGGGATCTGGTGGAGTTGCCGGCTGAAAGGAAACCCATTGGCAACAAATGGGTGTTCAAGAAGAAGACAAATGCAGAAGGGAAGGTGGAGAAATACAAAGCTCGGTTGGTAGCAAAAGGTTATTCCCAGGTGCCGGGAATCGATTTTGGTGATATTCTTTCTCCTGTGGCCAAGGTAACTTCTATTAGATTACTTTTATCTGTTGCTGCTGCTTTTGATTTTGAGGTAGAACAGATGGATGTGAAGACAACATTTCTTCACGGGGATTTGGAAGAGGAAATCTACATGAAGCAACCTGAAGGCTTTGCGGTGAAGGGTAAGAAAGAACTAGTATGCAAGTTAAAGAAGTCTCTGTATGGGTTAAAACAGTCACCAAGGATGTGGTATCAGAAATTTGATACATTTATACGGGGACTTGGCTTCACCAGAAGCAAAGCAGATCATTGTGTGTATTTTAAATTAATTGGTGACCGTGTTATTTATCTGGTCTTGTATGTGGATGATATGTTGCTGGTTGGAAATGACAAAGAAATTATCCAGGATTTGAAGACCCAATTGTCCTCCAAATTCGACATGAAAGATCTCGGTGCTGCAAACTATATTTTGGGCATGGAAATTAAAAGAGATAGGGCAAAGAGGAAGCTCTGGTTAAACCAGAGGAAGTATGTTGAGAAAATATTGCAGAGGTTTAATATGCAGGATAGTAAACCAGTCAAGGTTCTTATTCCTGTATGTGTGAGGTTATCTGCTGAACAGTGTCCCAAGACACAAGAAGAGGAAGAGGACATGTCCCGTGTTCCATATGCAAGTGCAGTCTGTAGCTTGATGTATGCAATGGTCTGTACTAGACTAGACATTGCACATGCAGTGGGAGTATTGAGCAGGTTTATATCAAACCCAGGGAAGGAGCACTGGACAACAGTGAAGCAGGTTTTCAGGTATTTGCGTGGCACTAGTGATTATGGTTTGTGCTACCAAGGAAAACCAGGATTGGATAGAGTGTTGGATATATATGTCTTTGCTGATGCAGACTAGGCTAGAGATTTGGATCATAGAAGATCTACAAGTGGGTATGTATTTAACCTAGCTGGAGGTACAGTCAGTTGGATGAGTAAGAAACAATCTGTAGTGGCACTATCAACTACAGAGGTAGAATACATGGAATCCACTCATGCAAGCAAGGAAGCAGTTTGGTTGCAGAGATTGTGTTGAAGTATGGGGTTAGTACAGGCAGCTATAAGGATAGACTGTGAAAACCAAAGTGCAATTTTCTTGGCAAAGAAGCTTTCTTATCACTCAAAGACAAAGCACATTGATGTTCAGTATCACTTTGTGAGGGATATGATAGAAGACAAAAAGGTGTTGTTGGTAAAGGTGGACACTTTGAAGAATACTGCAGATGCATTGAAAAAATCAGTGAGCTCTGAGAAGTTCTCTTGGTATAGAGAAACAATGGGCATTTCAGGGCTGGAAAAATGACTAAGCTCTGCTGTGGCCCCCTGTGGAAAGAAAACAACAAGTGGGAGATTGTTGGGTTGTGTTATATTCTTTCCAGATAGTTAACAGGAGGTTTGAGGGGTACCAGTAACCCCACTTTATGGGGTCCGAGGCAGCGCCCCGTAAAATTTTGGTTTTTGACCCTATGTTAGGTTGGGCAGACCCACCTATGGTTTTGTGCATGATTTTCGCACATGTTTTTTGGACACGATGGTTTTCGGTCCATGGTATTGGATGCGATGGTTTTTTAGTCCATGGTATTGGACGTGATGGTTTTTGGGTCCATGGTATTGGATGCTTCGGCATGTATAAATATGTATTGTAACATTGAAAGGAATATAATGAAATATCAAGCTGGTAGTCCCGGTTTTGGGATCTAGGGGAAAATCTTTGTGCATATGTGTTTTATGTGTTATGCTCTCACATTTTTATTTTTTCCTGTGATTTAGAATTCGTATGCAAGTAATTTCTATATGGGGTTAAAAACCTACATGCGCGAGATACCACTTCTTGTCTTTGGAAACTACCCATATGCTTAATACAAAACTTAAAGAAACGTGGCTTAATAAAGGGTTAGCATTTAATCTTTGTTGATCTTCCGCTTTATTTTGGGTAACTTAATCTTAGTTGTTAATCACACACCAACTCATCCGTTGATATGATGGATCCAACAGTTCCTTTGCACCATTACATTCTTTTGGTTCTTAATTTATAATCGCCCATTCGGCTTTCTTCCTATGTATTTGTCTTCACCTCATGACCTTCACTTGTTCAGATCTCGATCTTAGCTTGCACCTTTATTCACCTTCACTATAAAATTAAAGGGTTTCTCCAATACTGTTTGTGTGTAAAACCATAACACTCCTCTCTGCAATTATTCTTTGATTGTACACACCTACAACCTATGTTATGCAGAATTACTCAAGTTCACACATGACTTATAATTCAAATACACATCATGTTATCACCTGGTTTGACCTTAGGATAAAGGAACGCTATTCCCAGGGTAACCACAAACCAAGCTTAACCTGGTAGCTAGCCCTACCAGGTGAGGAGAGGGCTCTCTCCTTTTGGATCTTAGTCAAGATGAATGGATTAGCAATAAGATTTTATGTTAGGTATAGTAGATCAATGTTTTTGACTGAAGTTTTTGGTGTTTCTTCCAGATGAGGAGGAGTCGGGCAATTTCGGTCTTGGAAACTAAATCAACATTGCAAGGGAATCTATGGGGCAAGGTAGGTATGAGCTTCAGCACCTTAAGCTTGATGGGGTGAAATGATAGAATGGTGAGGAGCTAAGAAGGGCATGAGCAAGTCATGAATCCTTCCTAAACAATAGAAAAAAGATGAAATATTGGTGTTTTCCCAAGGCAGTGCATTACAACCTAATGTATTCCACCTATCTAGCTTGAAAAAAACCAATGAGAAGATATTATATGAAAGAGACATACATAAATGGCATGAGAACATAGTAACAGAGGAAGAAACACATGCTAAAGTCCATACCACAGGGATCCCATAAATATAGCTGCAACTTTATTAGTTTCCTACCAAAAATGCTACAAAGTAATATGTGTTCAGTAGATGAGCATCCAGCTAAATCCAACCTTTTCCAATGACAAAGAAAATACATGATATAGACTTTCAAATCACTCATCCTAACCATTAGGGGTCAAAACCATGAGAAGAGGAGTTGTTTCAACCATTTCGAAATAAGGAACAAGAATCTAGGTAGTCAAAAAACATGCCTCTAAAAGAGGGGAAACTGATTCATTACCCTCAAAACCGCTTCTAATCAAATGAATCTACCATTTAGAATTGTTTAACCATCATATTTACAAGCCATCATATTAATCACATCAGTGAATCATCCACCATGATAGAGAAATCATGAAAATAGTTGAAAATTAGCAAAATAGGAATCCTAAGCCAAATTGCCCTATGCGCAACACCACTAGTCCTATGCACAGTGCCACATTCAGGCCACTTTTGGAGGCCTTCCCATCATCCAAATTGAGCCCATGATAGCTCATTGGAAAGGAATTTAAGTTTAATTTCCAGAACAACTATAATTTTTACATTGGGAGATCATTTGACCCCTAAAAGGTGGATTCTCCCAAGGCTGCTTCTGTGTGTCCAAAAACTGGTAGAAAGGTCAATTGTGTAGTGTTTTTGGACATTCTAGTGGACTAGTTTTGGACCAAAAATTCTGAAAATTGTTAGGTGCATGTCCTTGATGCCCTAAATAAAAAAATGCAAAACATTTGTCCATTGGGTACCCCTAGAAAATGCACAGCACTAGTGGCACTGTGCTTCTGGGCAAATTTTCTATGTATTGAATTTCCCAAATTCAAAAATGACAAAATTCCCTCAAAAACTGCCCAAAATTGGTATGAGGCTCCACCATCAACTGCTTTGATTAGCCAAGGAGGCTTCAACTGACATCTTTAATCTATCTGCCTCCTTTTTCCTTTTAAAGCCCTTCTTAACCTAGCATTGAACTTTCTGATCCTCATGTTACAATTTTATTGCGAGTCATGTAATCGTATGCCATGTGTCTAATCATTTTCTTGTCCCTGTTTGCATTCTCAATGAGCCCTTCAAGATGTAGGTTGACTCTCTCAAGCCAAGTCTCCCTATCGTTTTCAATCTCCTGCTCAATAGGAGTCAATGTGACTTGTGTCTCTTTGCCAATTTGCCTTTTTGCTTGGAGCACTTCCAGCTCCATAAGGACTTTCTTGTCACTCAATTGTTTGTTCTCCTACTCCAAGTATGTGATGACATACTTGGCCCTCTCTAGGTTATCCATCAAAGCTTGTATTTGAGCTTCCATTTCCTATATGATGATGTCTTTGATGGTTTCTTGATCCCATGTCTCTAAATCAATGTTTGAGTATCATGTTGCTCGAGCTCATCCTGTTCTTCAACCTCAAACTCCCTTTCTTGCTCATCATCCGTGTCATCCTCATATACCTTTTTCTTTCCTTTGTTCAGCTGCTCAACCTATACATGTTTTGTTGATGAAGAAGGTAAAGCCCCTTCCAAATCTTATGGAGATAACGTATGCCTATGCACTGATGAAGAAGGCAAGGTCCCTTCCACATCATGTGGAGTAAACAATTGCTTAGCAGTTGTAAACAACTTCCTTGTACCTATCTAATATCTCAAATAGATCAGTACCTTAGCAGTTTTTGTATCCTTGTTTTCCTCTCCTATTTCCACATTAGTAGAAGGCCCAAATATTTCTTGCACCATGGATGGAGTAATTTGGGGTCCCCTGAACCTCTCATGAGAAATGATAGTCTCCCAAGGGATATTGAGAAGACTAAGATGGTGAAGAACAATAATCTTGATCAAGGAGTAATGATATATGTTGTTCATCTACTGAGGGTATGGCTTCTTCTACACAAGGTAAGCCATCTTATCAATGTTTCTAAACCAAAAGTAGGGGAGGTTCAACATCTTCACCCTTGTAAAGTGCATGAGGAGCCTGATATGGTAAGTTTACAACCTGGAAAATATGCCCTCACAAGTGAAATATTTGATGATAATCCTCATCAAGGGGACATATCAGTTCTCCAAGAATTTGAAAGGGAAAATCCTCTTCACCTAACTTCTGTACTGAGGCTTAATGTAAGGCTCATAATAATGCTCATCAAGGTCATGAACCTTATACCATTTCTCACCAACATTAGGAATCCTGGTGGCCTCTAAAATAACAGATGGTGACACTGTGAAAGTCACCCTAGTAAGATTCACTTGATTATTGTGCAGGTGGGCTACAAAGAGTCTATCCAATTCATGATGAAAATGTACTCTCTCCACTAATTGACAGAATTCATAACATTGAAGGTGTCTAAAATATGAAATTGCCAATAGAGAGGCTTGTAGTTCTCTTAGGTTAGTTGGCTCTTCTCTTGTGATTTTTCCTCCCTTATGAGGTTTTCTCTGTTGCCTGCTCCTTTCAAGTAAACTATAACTTGCTATATTCTCCTCATCATAGTCATAGTCACCTATATCCATGTTTAACCAGCTTCTTAATTGCACAATTTTTAGACAATGTAAATGGGACTGAATGGGATACTAGGGTTTTGTAGGGATGAGTTTGAATGAGTTTAGGTAGTTATGGACAAACAATGAGAGTGAGGGGAGGTTTTTGGGAATGATGAATAGATGGTGGGATGTAGATGAGGGGAAAGGAAATGATGGGTAAGGGGCTTTAGTTATGAAGCATAGGTAATGGGAAAAACAAAATGATTAGGGTTTATAGTGAAAAACTAGGGTTTCATATTTGGAGTGAAAATTTGTCAAACACTTCACATATGCAAGCCAATTATCAACAAAAGTGATATTAATTACTTGTACAAGGTGAATTTGGAGGAAATCTGGGAAAAATTTGAAGATTGGAGCGTTTTAGAGGTTTGGTACCCTACGCACAACACACTTGCCCATAAGCGTAATGCCTTTTTGCAAGTGACTTTTGGAGGCCTTCTCGGTGTCTAAATTTGGCATAGGATAGATCTTTAGAAATCTTGTCGAGTCGGCATTCCAAAACATCTTGAATTTTTAAATTTTTAGCTCACTATCCCTATCAAAAGCGCAATCTCCTAAGACTGGTCAAAATGTGAAAAATGAGGCTGCCAAAATGCAGAGTGTTGTTTCGTTCAACATTTGGACGTCCTTCTCAACTCCAAACTGAGGTTAGGATGGCTCATTGGAAATATATCTATGTATAGTTAACGTTTGACTCATCAAGAAAGTCATTTGGTCACTTTAGCTAGGAATAATTTTGATTTTCCCAAAGTCACTCCAGAAGTGCATCAACTCTCCTTAAGAAACTGTATTTTTGAAATTTCTCTAAAACCATGACAACTATGTAAAAATTGAAGGAGGTTTTCTTCCTTGGCCTATTGTGGACAAAAACCACTCTCACTTTTTCTAAATGGTTCCCTTTTCGGTGTAGAACACAATTTGAAGAAAAATTGGCCCTATGTGTGGCAAATGATATGTCCCTTGGAATGACTTATTGAATAATGATGGAGACATGATGTGTATGAGTTGGAATGGTCTCTTATTTGCTGAAATGACCTCCCTTATATCTCATATACTCAGATGTCTCTGATTCCATAGCCAACCCTAGCTCAATGGGTGAAGAAATTAGGGTTTTGTGCTTGTGGAAAATGATGATTTGGACACCATTAGGAAAAAAAACTCCCTTTGGCATGCACCTAACCCTTAGAAACTTTACCCTTTCACTTGACTATTTCCTTTGAAAAATTGATCTTTTGATGATTTGGAAAAATTTGGAACACTGAGTTAACAGCTTGGGATGGTGAAATTATTACATTTGAAAGACATAAAATTACATAAAGAAATATAAAAAAATTCAAAATACTTTGTTTTCACATCAAAAACATGTTTTTGAGATGAAAATTACATTAGGTTACAAAAACAGTATTTTCAGTAGGCTATGACTTCCAAGCCATCATGCTTGACTTATTGATCATCCTCATGCCCTTGCTGACCTTTATTTACATTTCAAAATCAGTTTCTTGACCTTGGTGATGAAACCCTAGACCTAATGAAACCAAACCCTATGACCTAATGAAATGGACTTCATATTGAAGATCAGAAAGTATAGTCTATGAGGGAGGAACTGAAGAGAAAACAACCATCAGTCGATCCATGACCTAATGGAGTGATGAAAAATTTACAGTATGGGACTCCCACTATGAAAATTTAAAAGAACATATTTTGATCCCTAATGGAAGTATAAAAATACTGACACTAACACGTCACACAAACTTAGAATTAATTTATCTGTATTAATAAACAACCATTACACATGAATTTCTTTCTCGACTTGATTTTCAATATCACTGGCCTTTCCTTTCCTGCTCGTAGGCCTAAATCACTAACTCTTTGACTCCTAACACTGACTAACTCTCTACCTTACTACTATGCCTCTTTGGCTTATATTTATACAAAATCTTATATTAACCAATTCTAGTTGAAATCCTTAATCTATTGAACTAAATCTTGAATATCCTCTAAGTCCACTTTTAACTCCAGTAATCCCTAAGAATCCTATCTAGTTCCACAAATCATGACACCACTTCCTATTCTAAGACTTGCAATTGATTTCCAACTCTCTCGTCATCACTCGTCATCACTCATATCATGTTCTCCTACATTCGAGAGCATTTACAAATATCCTCACAATTTCTAGTTAATTCCTATTCCAATCACTCAAAACATTAATAATTAGATACATAGGAAGTAAACTTCCTTCAAAACACAAGACCCCCTAAGTTAACTAGAACATAATGAAATTGTAGAGCTGTATGCTCTTGCATCAAACTCCTAAGGTTAAAATAATCATGATCTCCTAGTCATGTGCTTCTGACCTTACTCTTCGTGGATCCCACACTTTGTTCAGTAATTTTTCTTTGATTGTTGTTGTTGTTTGTTGTTGTTATTCATGTTTCCACACTTTATGTTTGCTCCACTAGCTATGCTTTCACACTCTACTATTGCCTCTCTCTTTCTACTGCTCCTTGGCCTTCTTACTATTGTTTTCTTTTGGGGCATCTTCATCATCAATATTATTATTATTTCAATATCTATGTCCAATTTATCTTTTGACTGATAATTACTTTGCAATTTGTTGTTGTACTCTGTCCACTCATATTCAAAGTGTTGTTTTCTATCTTCTCTTTGAAATTGTTGGATTCTTACTACCGCTCTGTCATCCTTACCTTCTTGTTGCTTTCCAAACAACCTCTCTTCAATATGTGTAAATTTACTTTTAAAGAGAAAATTGTCCTCCAATTTCCTTTGTACTTGATTCCTCTCAAATACATGACTATGTTGTTCATCAATTTCAATAAATTTTCCTTTCTCTTCCTCAAGAACCCTCAATAATTATCCTTCACTTCCTGGATTGATTCTGACAATCAGTTTAACTTCTTCAAGCACAATATCTTCATGCTTTTGTTTTTCCTCATCAGCATGTCTGACCTGGAAACTTCTAGTCTTATTCAGTTATAAAACCGACTCTTCAACTTGAAACATATCTGTCTCATTTTCATCAAATCTTATAATCATAAAATAGTTATCAAAATTAAAAATATAAGGCCTCATTACCTTTTCCTTCCCTGGAAACATCTCAGTATGTTTCTTAGAGTTTTCCTTCAATTCCTTTGTTAACACATCAGTATGCTGATTTAAACTCTCCTGCATATCATCTGTTTCAATGAAATCTCTCTGCTCTGGTTCACAATAATGAACTCCTCCTTCTCTAATGTCAATTTGCTAAACTTTCATTACCATTCCCTTTTCCTTATGATTGTCATTGATGAATATTTCTTTGTCTTCCCTTTTGTTAATTCTAGGTATGTTCTATGCTTGGAGCAATTTATTTCAATTTTCACAGTTAGCTCCATATCTTTTCCAGATTAGCAATCACATCAGCATTAAAGTAAATTGCAGATATCACATAAATAGAAATCGTAGAAGACAAACCAAGATAGGAGGACACAAGATGTGGCACTAGCTAGGGAAAAACCCCAATGTGTGGAAACCCTCGATCAATTGTTCTTATATGTTCTTCAATAGTTCAACATAGAGAGAGAGAGAGAGAGAGAGAGAGAGAGAGAGAGAAAGAGATAGTATGTTTACAATAAAAGTCGACACTTTGACTTATCTAGATAAGAGCATAGATCATATCTAAGAAGATGATACATGAGATCAGTTGAAGACATGCTACTTCATGTAATTCTCCAAGGTGACTCCTTCACCGATCGTTGTGCTGCATTTCATCATCATGCTGCACCTCACTGCACTGCACCATGCTGGACCTATCATCACTATGTTTCTTCTCATCTCGCTTCATTTATCATGACTGTACCCATCACTGTACTGCATTATGTGCCATTGCTACATCGCGTTACCATCTTGACCTATGTGTTGGCTGCACCTTGCTTGCTTGTTGTCCCTTGCTTGCTTGTTGTCCCTAGCATGCTTGTTGTCCTTAGATGCTTTTTATTGCATGCTAGTTGTCCCTTGCATGCTAACTATAAAATTGCATGTTTGGTGTATTTGCTGCTAAGTACCATACCATTGTCCCAATGTTAGTTAGTTATCCCTTTCATGTTGCTCTCCTTTGGAGACAAACGGTTCGTCTGTTTTAGCAGTTCACGATAGGTTTGGTAGTTCCAGCTATTCCTGGCAGTTTCAGAAGTTCTGGTTGTTCCCGACAGTTTTGGCAGTCCTGACAGTGTCGTCTTTTCCAGTTTTTATAGTAGTTCCGGCATTAACAACTTTTCTGGATTTTTCAGCTTTTCTGGAAGTTTTGGATTTTCTGGCATTTCCAGGTTTTCTAGTAGTTTCGGCTTTTCTGGCTTTTCCGTCTTTTCTGGCAATTTCGGGTTCTCCGACAATTCTGACTTTTCCAGCAGTTCTTGTAGTTCCAGCTTTTCTGACAGTTCTTCCTTTTTCAGCATTTTTAGCTTTCCGGCAGTTCCTGCTTTTCCAGTAGTTCCATATTTTCTGGCATTTTCATCTTTTCCAATAGTTTCGGTTTTTTCGACTTTTCTGACATTTCTGGCTTTTCCGGTAGTTCCAACTTTTCCAGCGATTCCGACTTTCTGTCCTCTGGATCAGGGCAACGTTATTCCTTAGGATCTCTCCTCCTACTAAAAACCAAAGATAAGTAGAGAGAGGAAGAGATCCTAAGTGTGTTGAAATGACTTGAAGACCACCTCTATTTATACTAAAACGTTGAGCACATGTGGGGTTTATTTGGTTGTTGACCGACATTGATGAATTGTCTTAAAACACAAATAAATTCATAACTCCATGAATACTTATTGGAATCGGATGATCTTTAGATCAATCCTACACCTCTCAATGAGAGGCACCCAAGAAAGATATCAGCTGCCATAAATAAGATGACCCACATGGAGTTTGGCCTTAGTTTGCAATTTTAACACTCCATCTCAACTAGGGAGAACTCCATCCATGGATCCATATGTCCGACTGTACTATTTCTACCATCAGTGCCTTGCACTTCTCTACTCTACTCTGATCTTCTAAGCTCTGCTATGCTCTGCTCTGCTTCGATCTGCTCAGATTTGCTCTGCTCTTTTGAACCATGAAGAAGAAGAATTCATTGAGAATGTCTCATACCATTCTCTACTGACCCGAAGTAATTTTCATCTTAAGAGAGTGTGTCACATCACTCTTACTGACCCGAAGCCAGTTTTATTGATCTCAGATCAATATCACAAGAGAGTGTCTCAAACCACTCATACTGATCCCAGATTAGTTTCATTAATCCGAGATCAATGTCACAAGAGACTGTCTCAAACCACTCATATTGATCCCAGATAAATGTCACAAGAGAGTATCTCAAACCACTCATACTGAGCCCAGATAAGTTTCATTGATCCCTGATAAATGTGATAAGAGAGTGTCTCAAACCACTCATACTGATCCTAGATCAGTTTCATTGATCCCAGATAAATGTGATAAGAGAGTGTCTCAAACCACTCATATTGATCCCAGATTAGTTACTTTGCTCCGAGGTTAGTTTCATTGATCCCAGATCAATGGAGGCCATCCTAGCATAGGGAGTACAGTAGATATAGCAATGCATTCATCGATAGTACTACTATGGTTGCTATCCTCATTTTCCTACTCGTTGATCGAATGGGAGGTACTTCCCATGAGTCCTAGACTGCATGGGTAGGATGCCTCTACATGAGAACTAATCATCCTATCCATTGGAGAATGAATTATCTTGTCATTGGATTCCATGGAGAACTAATCATCCTAGCCCACATGAGAACTAATCATCATGTTCCACAGTCACCATGGAGAAAAAATCATCTTGGCCCATAGGAGAACTAATCATCCTGTTCCATAGTCACCAACGAGAACAAATCTTCCTTACCCACAGGAGAACTAGTCATCATGTTCCATAGTTGCCATGGGAGAACTAATCATCTCGGCCTATAGAAGAACTAATAATCATGTCCTTAGTGCACCAATAGGGGAGGGAGAGTCACCATGTGGTCATATGTTGCTCCATTAAGTATCCCAAGACCCCTAGAGCTCCTAGAGCTTAATGCATGCAACATGCAAGACCCTTATAAGAAGGTCTCTCAACGCCTTCAAGTCGTTCGGGAAAGTGATAGATTTGACCTTTCCCCGGGGCTTTGAGAAAATGTTTGTGACCTATACATCAGTCTCAATGCGATGGCGCCTCCTCTCTCATCGACTTACCATATCAGAGATAAGGTAGTATCTGATGTCTATTTGCTGGAGAGATCATTAAATACGAGATTCCTCAATAATCAAATCCCCCTTTTCGTTGTCACAAAGAATCATAGTGGTATTCATCATGTGTAAAAACAACTCACTTAAGAGCTTTTCCAACCATGCAACTTCATACGAGATCATACTCGTAGCTATGTATTCAGTCTCGACAGTGCTTATAGCAACTGACTTCTGCTTCCTTCTCATCCATGCAGAATCCAAAGAGAACTAGCACAGAGAAGTGCTCTAGTGATCCTCCACACTGCCTGCTCACTCAACATTCAAATAATCATGTAGTTTCATATTTCCGGAAGTGTATCTCAATCCATGAGATATTTTTCCCTGAAGATATCTCAAAAGATTCTTGGCACCAATCCAGTGAGGCTCAACCAAATATGAGCTCACCTTGCTAACTGCAAAACATATGACTGGATGAAAGTTCACCAAGAACATCAATGTGAATGAATTTATGAAACTTAGAAGCATTTCCTAAATCTGGTTCGACATCACTACCATATAACTTCT
This sequence comes from Pinus taeda, assembly GCA_000404065.3. NCBI lineage: Eukaryota > Viridiplantae > Streptophyta > Pinopsida > Pinales > Pinaceae > Pinus > Pinus taeda. The sequence continues at coordinate 26,149 of APFE030789338.1, forward strand.
AAAAGTTAAGATCCTAAAGGTAGTCAAAGGCTTGCAATTTATCATTCCACATTCAGAATCCAACTCCCTCTTACTTCTACAAATGAGAGGGTCTACACCTGTTAAAATAGATCATCCTCATAAGGTGCCAGTATGAAAGGTCTATCATCCACAACCATTGGGTAATCGTTTGCATCGGTTTCACTCCTAGTGAATCTCAGCTTCATCAAAAATGTCTCAATCCTATCATACTACAGCCAAGGTGTTTTTCTTGAAGCCATAGAGGGATTTCTTCCACCTGTATACATGATATTCCCGATCATGAATCTCAAACTCCTTTGGTTGTTCCAAACCTATGGACCTACTGCATGAGCAGAATGGTCCCCTTATAAAATTTTCCTTCAGTACATCTCAGACATGTACCTTCATGCTCTACTTGAATTCAGACATCCCTATCACCATTTGAGTCACATCAGGTAGGGTCCCATAGGTAGACCTCCGATGTTATAGATGTGATATGTCAATTGACATGATCCCCAATGTACCATCCGGCAACTTGATACAAATTATATCTTTTAACACATACCTTTCCATCGATGAATGCCACCCTGAAACCTTTGACTTCCATTTCCGAGATGGACACCAAGCTCTTCTTGTGATCAGGTATGTAAAATAGATTATGTAAATGAATCGAGTTACCCTTATTCAATTGAGAGTTCACATTCCCTACACCCTTTCCGAGATAGTTGGCATTGGCTCCAAGTATAATCCAACGATTGTTTCCATCTCTACCAAATGAGAGAGTGCACGCATCTATCCGATAAGGTTCCTTGAAGCACTACAATCTATAAGCCAGATTCCTAAAGAATCTGAAGGACAGGGCCAATACAAGATAACGCTTCCTTATCTTATCAGAAATAACATTTGATTCTTCATACCTGGGGTTCCTTTCTTTCTATGAATATTTAGCTATTTTCTTGATGACCTGCATTACTTGTCATTCCTTTGATTATTGAAGATGTCCCTGGAATGATTGTTATCATCATCAAGTGATGTGTCCCTGCCATTAAGACACACGTTCACATAATGGCTGAACTAGTTATCTGCCTTTCCTTCCACCTTGAGATCCGGTCTTGCAATGAAGTGATCATTAGGTAGGCCATATTCTGCTGTGCCATTATGATAATATTCTCTGCTTCGACTTCACCCTTGGTGAATTTGAAGAGGGATGAGGAATCCGCTGATCCTTTTATCCTTTCCCAACTATATTTGGTAACTTCTCTTTCACTCTTGCTTGGGCATTGTCTTCACCTCACCTCTGATATCATGTTCATTTTAGGTATGTTCTATGCTTAGTGCAATTTATTTCAATTTTCATAGTTAGCTACATATCTTTTCCAGATTAGGAATCACATTATCATTAAAGTAAACTACGGATCGAACATAAAAATAAATCGCAGAAGACAAGACAAGACAAGAGGACAGAAGATGTGGCGCTATCCAAGGACAATCCCCAAATTTGGGAAACCCTTGATCAATTCTTCTTATATGTTCTTCAATAGTTCAACAGAGAGAGAGAGAGAGAGAGAGAGAGAGAGAAAGAGAGAGATAGTATGCTTAGAACATAAGTCAAAACTTTGACTTATCTAGATAAGAGCATAGATCATCCCTAAGAAGATGATACGTGAGATCAGTTGAAGGCATGATGCTTCAACTAATTCTCTAAGGTGAGTCCTTCACCTATCATTGTGCTGCATTTTGTCATCGCGCTGAAACTCACTGCGCTACACCATGCTGCACCCATCATCAGTATGTGGCATCCCATCGCACTTCATTAGTCATGACTGTACCCATCAGTGTACTACATTATGTGCCATTGTTGCACCATGTTACCATCCTGACCTATGTGTTGGTTTCACCTTGCTTTCTTGTTGTCCCTTCCTTGCTTGTTGTCCCTAGCATTATTTTTGTCCTTAGCACGCTTTTTGTTGCATGCTAATTGTCCCTTGCATGGTAGCTGTAACATTGCATGATTGGTGTATTTGGTGCTAAGTACCATACAACTGTCCCAATGTTAGTTAGCTATCCCTTCTATGCTAATCTCCTTCAAAGGAAGATGCTCCATCTATTTCAATAGTTCTCGGGAGTTCTAGCAGTTCTGGCTATTCCAACAGTTCCGATAGTTCTGGTTGTTCTTGGCAGTTCTGACAATCCCGACAGTTCTGGTTGTTTCATCTTTTCCAGCAGTTTCGGCATTTTTGGTTTTTCTATCTTTTCTGGCTTTTCTGCCATTTTCAGCTTTTCCAACAGTTCCATCTTTTCTGACTTTTCCGCCTTTTCTGGCAGTTTCAAATTTTCCGATAGTTCTGACTTTTCTAGCAGTTCTGACAGTTCCAACTTTTCTGGCAGTTTCGGCATTTCCAAAATTTCTAGTCGTTCTAGCTTTTCTGCTAGTTTTAGCTTTTCTGGTAGTTCTGGCATTTTCGACATTTCTGGCTTTTCCAACAGTTCCAACATTTCTTGCATTTCTAGCATTTCCAGCTTTTCCAGCAGTTCCGACATTTCTGGATTTTTTGGCTTTTTGCCCTCTAGATCATGGTAACGTTATTCCTTAGGGTCTCTCCCCCTAGTAAAACCCAAGGACAAGTAGAGAGAGGAAGGGATACCAAGATTGTTGAAATAACTTGAAGACTGCCTCTATTTATACTAAAACGTTGAGCACATGTGGGGTTTATTTGGTTGTTGGCTGACCTTGACGAATTGTCTTATAACACAAATAAATTCATAACTCCATGAATACGTATTAGAATCGGATGATATTTAGATCAATCCTACACCTCTCAATGAGACGGATCCAAGAAAAATATCAGTTGTCATAAATAAGATGACCGACATGGAGTTTGTCCCTAGTTGGCAATTTTAACACTTTTTCAGCAATCTATCCTGAGTACACATCCTCTGCTTTTCCAAATTCCCTCTTTGAAAGTCTAATTTTCTATATAACTCAATAATTTCAATTGGAGTATAATTTAGAAATTTTACTCACTTTTCTATACCTTCACTTGTTATTGACCAATCATCAGATGTCCTCTCTTTGTTTTCTAAATCTTTTGCATAGGCTTCTTCTTTGTCTTGAGACAAACTTGCCTCCCCTTCTTCTTCAATGCACTTATCCTTTTTGTCTCTTTGTAAACCTTCTTCAGGAGCTATCCTTGCCCCAGCATCTACATTAGTATTCTCCTGCATTTGTTCTTCATCAATAACATTGATCAAATTCATTAGATTACCTCTCTGAGACAGTATTCCTTTGTTCTTCATCAGAATAAGATCCTGATCTTCCATATTTGTGACAACTTCAAATGACTGTATTCTTTCATTAAGTAACTCATCTATAGATTCTTTTTGTTGTAACCAGTCACATTCTTCCTCTTCTGAGAAATTTTCTTTGTCACCTTTCACTTCAAGATCTTCATCCATTCTAAATACATATTCACAAAGTTTCTTTTCTCCTGCAATACCTGCAATCATACATAAACTATGAGTTTTAAAAACATAAGACCTTGTGGTCTCACTTGATGCTTCAGTCATCATATCTCCTTGTTGTCTTGAATTCTCATAATAACTCATAATATATTCCACAGATCTTCAGTCTTCATCTTTACCCAGAACTTCACCCTGTTTTTCTTTGCAAATGGAAACTTCCATTTCCAACATAGCTTCTCTGAGTTTTTCCACCAACCACTTCACTTGACTCTGTTGTAGCCTTTTCTATAACTTAGACCACTTCACTACATTTTTCCTCAAGACTCAACCTTGTCTTCGGTTTTCCTCTAGTATCAACCTTATTACATTGAATTGTTCTTTTATCTTTGCAATCTCGTTGTCACGCTCATCTTGACTCATTCTCTTTCCATTTTCCTTAGCATCCTCCTTCTTCACTTTTCTTCTATTTTGGTCTTCCATAGAACCTCTATTATCTCTATTATGACTATTCGTAGTCATCTTCTTTTCTATATTCATGAGTTCCTCACTGACTTTCTATGACCTGTACTAAAGCCTCTGCAATAGAAAATCCTCCATGTTGCCACTTACCTCACCAAGATTTCCTTGGTACTTTTTCTTTTGGCAAGCCCTTCTTTCTCTATTCTCTAGAACCTCTTTGAGCACTTCTCTCTTCTCCTTCTAGGCTTCAACTCATATGCACCTTTTAAGAACACGACTGTACTCTTGTGTTTCAATCACAATGAGATACTAGGTTCTCAGCACCTCTTCTTTTCCTCAGAAATTCTTATGAGCTTCTTCATCCTTTAGCAAATATAACCAAATCCTCTGTGGAATTTCCTTTATGATCTTCCTGTGAGCTACAAGAAAACCTCTACAGTAACAAGTCTCTTTCTTGCTACACATGCCTCACTAAGCTTCTCTCTTCTAAGCTTAGTCTTTTGGTATCTCTTTGGTTCTCTCCTCTGGAACCAATTGAGCACTCCTTGCTCTAGGTTGCTTTAATCTTCTCACCTTCTTATGCCACTGCCTTCAAGACCTCTACATGATCTTGTTCTACCATTCGCCTATACTTTTAAAGGATTGTTCTCTGTTTCCTTTGCATCTACAATCTCACTACACTTTATCTCTATGTGCCTACTGTTTTTCGGATTTAGAATCTGATTTGCTCTTCCCTATATAAATACCTTCAATACATAACTATGTTCTAAGTTTTCTCAAGGAATTCTTATACGCAGAATTTCCATGTTCTACTCTGATACCAAATGATGCCAGCCTAAGCCGCAAATAAACCAATGATGCAGCCTAAGTCGCATATACCCATAGTATGCAAATTCTATTGCATGTCACAGTATGTGTATCCCAGGAATTTCAAATATTCCACACTTAGGGAAGATTCTCTTTAATTAAGGTTCACGTCTTCTTAAATAAACTCTATGGGGAAATGTTTGAATTAACTATCCAAAGTCTAAACCTTTGATAAACTTTTAAGTGGAACCTTACACAACCCTTCATAATCTTTGGTTAATTCTTAACTTAACCCAAAATGCACTAATCCCACTTATTTCTATTATAATTTCCATATAATAGAAATATTTAAAACCCATACTTAAACCTTACCTTTCTGCCACTCTTCAAACCTTTGGACATATACCGATTCTCTCCTTAGCGCATTGGATCTTCGTCATTGATCTCATTCCTCGATCTGACAGTTATCACATCACTTGAGCTGTAACTAGCTTAGGCGATCCCCACTGTTGATCTGTCTCATCCAATCCAACGACTATCATGTCACTAGATCACCATCAAGCTTGGCCTTCCTCCACCGTTGATCAATCCCGCTTGATCCAATGGTTATCGCACAATCTCATGTAGATATGTGCATGACCAATATCATATTGGAAGCACACGAGAAAAGTGGTTTTCTGTCTCCATGGTTTGCTATGTGTCAACCGCGAAAGGTAATCACATGAAATTTTGAAAGACCACTTACCACGTTTAGGGCATGCGAGATACCACTTCCCATCTCTGGAATCTTCCCACGTGCTTAATACAAATTTAAATAAACTCATCTTAATAATGCATTAGGGATTAATCTTCGTCATTCATATTATTCAGTTTATTTTGCGCAACTTAATCATGGTCATTTATCACACACCAACTCGTCCGTTTATTTGATCGATCCAATGGTTCCTGTGCACCATTCTGTTCTTTCAGTTCCTACTGTATAATCACCCATTCGACTTTCTGCCTGTGTATTTGTCTTTGCCTCATGGTCTACACTTGTTCTAATCTCGATCTCTGCTCATGCCTTTCTACTTCCTTCACCTTCGCTATAACATTAAAGGATTTGTCCAATAGTGTCTCTCTGTATAACCATAACACTCCTCTCTGCACTTCTTCCCTAATTCTGCACACCTGCAACCTTTGTTACGTAGAATTACTCAAGTTCACACACAACTTATAATTCAAATACACATCACACAAACTCACAATCAAGCTATCTATATTAATAAATAACCATCACACAGGAATTTCTTCCTTGGCCTTATTTTCAATATCATTGCCCTTTCTTTTCCTTCCCGTAGGAATAAATGACTGACTCTCTGAATCTCTGATTGAATGGTTGACCTTCTACCTTACTACTATGCATTTTTGGCTTACATTTAGACAAAAGGTTCTATTAACCAATTCCGATTTAGATCCTTAATTTACTAAACTAAATCCTGAATATCCTCTAAGTCCACTTTTAACTCCAATAATCCCTAGGAATCCTCTCTAGTTCCACGAATCATAATACCACTTCCTAGTCTAAGACCTACAATTGATTTCCAACTCTCTTATCATCACTCATCATCACTCATGTTCTCCAACATTTGAGAGCATTTACAAATATCCTCACAATGTCTAGGTAATTCTTATCCCAATCACTCAAAACATTAATAATTACATACATAGGAATCCAAATTCTTGAAAACACAAGACACCTAAGCTAACTAGAACATGATGAAATTGTTGAGATGTATGCTCCTGCACCGTTTAGATAAGGAGTATGAATATTATCCACAATACAGGTATAAATCTATTGGTTTGATGTCCTAAAAAATGAATGGGGTTGTTCATTTGTTCCAATGATGGTGTATAACATTGATGGTATACAATAATAAATTGATACGCCTTATTAAAAATGGGTCAAGATTTATTGGATCAGTCGAGGAATAAAAAAAAATCAATTTGGTTAATCATGCCTTGAACAAAGAATTGACCAATTTGAGGATGATTAGGGCTTCAAATGGAAGTTTTTGGAAGAAATTTATAAGGAGATAAATAAAAAACGTATTGGTTATCTTCCATTTTGAACTATCCATGGTGTAGTGCTTAAATGCAATTGCAACGAAGTTCCATTCCTATTATATGACATGATGATTGGCCTCTATTTTCCAACAAATATTGATAATTTAACTAGTAAAAAAATGTTTGGGTTCTAGTCTCCAATGCTAGAGGATTGAAATGATATGATTGAGTCTATAAAGGTTTTCCCAATTGCTCCATCAGTTGGATTATGTTGATGAGATTCCACCAGTTGATATAGATATAGAGTCTTAGGGTATTAATCCTATTGATATGGTTGGTAAAATATTTTCATTTTATATACTTTCCAAAACTTGGGTCACTATGCTAATGCTTTTAAATTATGAATATATGAATATATATGTCTTCTATTGAAATTTGAGCAACATATATAAGTATCAAATGTTAGATTTTTAAGCCCTTTGCAATTTTTTGGAAAATATTTCATATTTTATACTTTTAAATCTTCCTAATTACATCTAATAGTGTTTCCATGATCTACATTTTTTCATTATATGTGTAATTGTAATTACTACGATATTTTTTCATATATGTTATTTCTATAAATTGTTCCTCATCAATTCTTAAACATATTATACTTTTCTACACATTTTAATATTTAAATTTATTTATTGATAATATATTCCAAACATTCAAATATACTTCCAAGTCATATAATTATTTTATAATTATGTTCTAATTATATGGGTTTTCCATTATGTTTTCAACATGATTTTTTTTTTTATCATATTGGTCTTCATTTCTACATACATCATTGTACATCAAATTCTATTTTAATTACATTTATATGGTTTCCAAAAAACCTTATTATATTCACATGATTATATGGTTTCCAAAAAAACTTATGCCCTTATATTTGTTTATATTATAAATATGTTATTATTCCATTTTTACGCCGTAAGGCGTTCCCTCTGAGAAAGACATCCCTAAAATGTGACGTGTGCGATATTCAGCCATTGATTGTGTGTGTTAGACGATTGGGGTGTTTTATGCCGTTGATTTAATTTATTTTTTCATAGAAAAATGTTTTTTTTTCCACCGGCCGGAAGACAGAGAGGGAAGATCTGGCAATGGGCCATGAAAGGCCAGCCCTCCTGGCGATGAGACTCTTCACAATGACTGAACAGAAACATGTCTTAGCAGTGACTAAACGTGTCTTTCTTCTTGGTTTGGTGTCTTTCTCCCTGCCTGAGGGCTTTGTGCTGTTATATCACTATTTATACGCTCTCCTTCACACATGGGATTTCCTCGCTGCCTTAATTTCATTGCCTAATTCGCTGCTCAGGTTCATACAAAGCCTTGTGAAGTGATTACTGACTTTGCCTAGAAGTCGGCCTTGTGAAGTGATTACTGCCTTTGCCGTGAAGTCTTCCGAAGTCTTCCGACCAGTAATCTGTTGGGGTCTGTACAGGTATGTGAATTTTTTTTGGGGTAAATTTGCATATTTTGGCTTATTTTGTATGTAATTGTTTCCATGCTACTGAAAATAATTGTATGTAAAATCCACTGAAGCAAAAACATAAATAACATAAATATATTGATGTATCGTTATAAGTTTATAACCCAATTACACAGACAATTGTTGATCTTACGATTCTGAGTTGGTTCAAACTATCTTTGTCTAGAGCATCGTTACCAGACACATCTAGAACTTGCTTCCGAGCCATTTGCTGCCAGTCTTGATGGATGGCCAAAAGAACTATCGTCCATGTCAACATATTTGAAATGGTATGCATGCCTATAAAGAAAACGGTCTTGCATTACTTTATTATATCTTCAATTCCAACAGTGCAAGCACTAGGCTTAGCCTGGTCTCCTCATAGACTCTTTCACAATCATGTCCAACTGCAAGTAGAAACAGAAATCACATCAATACATTGATCTATCATTATAAGTTTATAACCCAATTACTTAGACAGTTATTGATCTCGCTGGGCACTCTGGCCCATTGATTGAATTTCATATTCGGTGAAATTGGGGATGTTAGAGCCATCCAATAAGCTGATTCCATTTTAAGTGTAATTTTAGGTTGTAGGATTTTCTTATGATCATGTGATTTTAGGACAAGAATTTGCCCCTCCAAATCCCATGGAAAATATTGCCAGTCTTGATGGAAGATTAAGACTCCCAAGTTTGACTTCGTTCTTTCTCCGTCTGATCATAGCTACTAAAACATGATATAATCTCATATTCTCTTTCACAATAATGTCGAACTGAAGAAAAAACATAAATAAGATAAATATATTGATGTATCGTTATAAGTTTATAACCCAATTACAGAGACAATTGTTGATCTTACGATTCTGAGTTGGTTCAAACTATCTTTGTCTAGAGCATCGTTACCAGACACATCTAGAACTTCCTTCCGAGCCATTTGCTGCCAGTCTTGATGGATGGCCAGAAGAACTATCGTCCATGTCAACATATTTGAAATGGTATGCATGCCTATAAAGAAAACGGTCTTGCATTACTTTATTATATCTTCAATTCCAACAGCGCAAGCACTAGGTTTAGCCTGGTCTCCTCATAGACTCTTTCACAATCATGTCCAACTGCAAGCAGAAACAGAAATCACATCAATACATTGATCTATCATTATAAGTTTATAACCCAATTACTTAGACAGTTATTGATCTCGCTGGGCACTCTGGCCCATTGATTGAATTGCATATTCGGTGAAATTGGGGATGTTAGAGCCATCCAGATAAGCTGATTCCATTTTAAGTGTAATTTTAGGTTGTAGGATTTTCTTATGATCATGTGATTTTAGGACAAGAATTTGCCCCTCCAAATCCCATGGAAAATATTGCTGGATTGAATTCATTCACATCATCTCCCCACAAAGTTTGGTCATAGTGAATGGCTAAGGCCCAAGATATGAATGAGTACCTCCATGCCTGGTGGAAGATTAAGACTCCCAAGTTTGACTTCGTTCTTTCTCCGTCTGATCATAGCTACTAAAACATGATATAATCTCATATTCTCTTTCACAATAATGTTGAACTGAAGCAAAAACATAAATAACATAAATATATTGATGTATCGTTATAAGTTTATAACCCAATTACACAGACAATTGTTGATGTTACGATTCTGAGTTGGTTCAAACTACCTTTGTCTAGAGCATCGTTACCAGACAAATCTAGAACTTGCTTCTGAGCCATTTGCTGCCAGTCTTGATGGATGGCCAGAAGAACTATCGTCCATGTCAACATATTTGAAATGGTATGCATGGCTATAAAGAAAACATTATTTAGTTTATACATATATCGAGCCAACAGTAAGAAAACATTATTTAGTTTATACATATATCGACCCAACAGTAAGAAAACATTATTTAGTTTATACATATATAGAGCCAATTCTAAATATCTATGTTGGTTTTCATGGACTCACTCTTGCTTCAACAGCTTGTCCAAAACATTTTTTTAAAAAACCTAAGAATATCGAATAATGGCTGCTTTCTACAAAAGGCCTACTCTATTTCTCATTTTCAAGGCTTAAAAAAATCGGTTAAAAGTTTCACTTTGAAGAAAGATTGGAATTTCTTTGAAGCCACTCATTTTTTTTATGACGTTGAATGAGTCCACTGGTGGGAATAAAAAAATACGTTGTATTTCATAGGAATTCATCATATCTGCTACAAATTTATCCCTTGTTTTATTGAACCTTCGCTGGACGTGCGAGCTGAACCATTCTTGGCTTTAGGGTTGTGAATATCTATTAATTAAATGATATTCCAAGGTTTCCATCTGACATTAACTCTGAGTTTTATTGAAGCATGATTTGATACACAGATAATTAATAGTAAAATTATTTCGTTTATACCTTTGCCTTTTCTTTGGAGCGAGAGATTGATTGATTGTGTTCAATTAATTAAACAGTCTGGATTGTGGTATAGCTTTTGCCAAACTAATGTAAAGATACATGTATATTAGATATTCATTAATTGGTTGCATATTATAGCTATTCAATTTATGAATAGCCAGATGTGGGGCTAAATTTCATGCACTTACCCATGAGCATGCTTTAGGTATATGAAGGCTATTGTGATCTAAGATTTCTTATCTTGAATAATTCGGAGGGATAACGATTGCATCCTTACAGTAATATAAGTATCAGGGTTTATTAGTGTTCCTGCCAAACTTCTTGCATGAATCCTGATTTTATTTCAATGTATTTGTTCCTGGTTTCAGTTACAGGTGAACTTGTCTTCATGTATTTGAAGGTTGTAATTCTATTTATTGGGAACCCTATTTACTTTTCTTGAAGTTTAGCAATTCAGAACGCCTTGCTTGACTTGTATAAAGGACCTCTGAAGTATAATCTTAGAGCATAATTCCCAGAATTGAGTCAGTCAGACTCAAACAAGGAGATCATCTTGCACTCTTTTATGCGAATTATGGACAACTTTGTAGAATGCTTTCTTGGCCTCCAAGGAATGATGAAAATTCAACGATGTAGACCTGTTTTCAATTCTTGAGTTATAACGCTGGCCAACGTAAAACCCAATTCCAAACACTAGGGCACAAAACCCTAATCCACACAAAATAACGACCGTAGTGCGTCAGATAGAAGCTTTACCATGGAAAATATTGCTGGATTGAATTCATTCACATCATCTCCCCACAAATTTTGGTCATAGTGAATGGCTAAGGCCCAAGATATGAATGAGTACCTCCATGCCTGGTGGAAGATTAAGACTCCCAAGTTTGACTTCGTTCTTTCTCCGTCTGATCATAGCTACTAAAACATGATATAATCTCATATTCTCTTTCACAATAATGTCGAACTGAAGCAAAAACATAAATAACATAAATATATTGATGTATCGTTATAAGTTTATAACCCAATTACACAGACAATTGTCGATGTTACGATTCTGAGTTGGTTCAAACTATCTTTGTCTAGAGCATCGTTACCAGACAAATCTAGAACTTGCTTCCGAGCCATTTGCTGCCAGTCTTGATGGATGGCCAGAAGAACTATCGTCCATGTCAACATATTTGAAATGGTATGCATGGCTATAAAGAAAACATTATTTAGTTTATACATATATCGACCCAACAGTAAGAAAACATTATTTAGTTTATACATATATCGACCCAATTCTAAATATCTATGTTGGTTTTGGTGGACTCACTCTCGCTTCAACAGCTTGTCCAAAACATTTTTTTAAAAAACCTAAGAATATCGAATAATGGCTGCTTTCTACAAAAGGCCTACTCTATTTCTCATTTTCAAGGCTTAAGAAAATCGGTTAAAAGTTTCACTTTGAAGAAAGATTGGAATTTCTTTGAAGCCACTCATTTTTTTTATGACGTTGAATGAGTCCACTGGTGGGAATCTAAAAATACGTTGTATTTCACAAGAATTCATCGTATATGCTACAAATTTATCCCTTGTTTTATTGAACCTTCGCTGGGCGTGCGAGCTGAACCATTCTTGGCTTTAGGGTTGTGAATATCTATTAATTAAATGATATTCCAAGGTTTCCATCTGACATTAACTCTGAGTTTTATTGAAGCATGATTTGATACACAGATAATTAATAGTAAAATTATTTCGTTTATACCTTTGCCTTTTCTTTGGAGCGAGAGATTGATTGATTGTGTTCAATTAATTAAACAGTCTGGATTGTGGTATAGCTTTTGCCAGACTAATGTAAAGATACATGTATATTAGATATTCATTAATTGGTTGCATATTATAGCTATTCAATTTATAAATAGCCAGATGTGGGGCTAAATTTCATGCACTTACCCATGAGCATGCTTTAGGTATATGAAGGCTATTGTGATCTAAGATTGCCTATCTTGAATAATTCGGAGGGATAACGATTGCATCCTTACAGTAATATAAGTATCAGGGTTTATTAGTGTTGCTGCCAAACTTCTTGCATGAATCCTGATTTTATTTCAATGTATATGTTCCTGGTTTCAGTTACAGGTGAACGTGTCTTCATGTATTTGAAGGTTGTAATTCTATTTATTGGGAACCCTATTTACTTTTCTTGAAGTTTAGCAATTAAGAACGCCTTGCTTGACTTGTATAAAGGACCTTTGAAGTATAATCTTAGAGCATAATTCCCAGAATTGAGTCGGTCAGACTCAAACAAGGAGATCATCTTGCACTCTCTTATGCGAATTATGGACAACTTTGTAGAATGCTTTCTTGGCCTCCAAGGAATGATGAAAATTCAAAGATGTAGACCTGTTTTCAATTCTTGAGTTATAACGTTGGCCAACGTAAAACCAAATTCCAAACACTAGGGCACAAAACCCTAATCCACACAAAATAATGACCGTAGTGCATCAGATAGAAGCTTTACCAGGTTCATCTTGAATGATCTTTCTGATTCTGCGTCTTGAGCACTGGTGGCCTCGTCTAAAAGTAAAATGAAAGGGGTATTCAGCAACGCTCTAGCGATGGCTATTCTCTGTTTTTGCTCTCCAAACATTTGCATGCCACCTTCTACTGCTTCCATTTTGATTCATTATTAGCACGCCACCTTCTCCCATGTTATTAGCAAATACATTGAGCGTTAGAATCCAGCAATGTACACACAACTTCAACTTCAACGATAGAGCTTTTGTCCCCGCAGAGGTGCTTTTCGGGCTGCAATGGATCTTCACGATGGGAATTGGTTAGGGTTATGAGCTTTTGGATGTCTTCTTTGGTGTTTGCGTTATTTGATCAATACAAGAAGTCCCTATCAAGCTTCAAAAAATGTTATTCCTTATTTCGGGCTTCGCATGGTTACTTTAAAATCAATAAGGTCTTTGGAAGAGTAGTACGATTGAAAGAATAAAAAGCCATCTCATGTAAACTTTCAACAGAATTTAAAATGCTTAATTTAAGACGTTGTCAATAGGTGTACTCTATTGCTCAGGCTAAGGCTTGATACGCTATTAAGCTAACATATATTTTCTTTCTATATGAAACAGCGACAACTTTTAATTATCCAGACGAAAGCATGTATCGATTAGTTGGGCACTCTATTTTGATGGCTTAGGGTTTATAATCACCTTGCATATTGAAGTAGTGTCAATGTTTATAATTGAAATAGTTCAAAATAGACTGAGCAATAGAAGTTTGAATAATGCATCTTCATGCAGTGGGTATAAAACACTCCATGATATGTTTCAATTTAGTTATTCTTTATGTAATTTTTGCAACCTAATAAATTGTCATTTTGTCAGTTGGGTGAATCTTGGGTGGTTGGGAGGAATGATTGTTATGTTCCTTGCCCAGATTCAATTTCTGCAAGTGACATATTGAGTATATAGTTGTAATGGGTTCAACCTTGTTGTTGAATAATCCTGAAGAATATCTTACCTTTGTCTATGGATTGAGAGATGGCATCCTTCATTATATAGTTACTAAAAAAAATATTAAAAAAATATTAAAAAATGGTCATTTTCAACAAAAATAAAAGCTAACCCAAATTCATATCATCTGTACTGAACTCTTTTCAAATGCACAGGGATAGATCCTTACAATTGATTCAGCCTTCACTATTGATTCAGCCTTCAGCCTTCAGGTATTTAATTTAATTTGTTTTTGAATGATTTCTTTATTGATGTTGTTTAGTTACATTTAATTTTTCAAATTACTTTCAAATTTTTTTCAAATTAAATATTTAATATGTTATTTAACTTCTGCACTATATTTATTAATGGTACAACTATGTATGATATATTTTTTAAATTAAAATAATATAATGTACAAAGGAAAATGTTTGAATTTATATAATATAAAGTGATAATTCTCTTAAATTTAATTTTTTATGTTAAAATGTTAAAATTCTTATAGTCTCATCTAATCCTCTAAAATTCTTTCATCATTATTTTTTCAACTAATTGAAATATCCTCCTCTTTTATTTCTTCTTATATTTCAATTACTTAATTACCACTTTTAATAATTTTATCATATCATTTATCAAAGTATCTGGTAAAATCTAATTCTTCTCAGTTTTTCTATTACTATGATATAATGTTTAGTATTATTATTATTATTTAAAATAAATTTTTAGATGGTATCAAGTTTTTCAAATTGATCCATATTAGCACACACGAGAACACGTTCATGGAGGGATTTGTTCAGATAGTATTAAAAAACTTATAGAAAATAATATTTATGTATGGATAATATAATTAGAGGTGGAGTTCTACATAATAATAAAATTTTATGGATTAAAATATCTACTCATGACTGGCATAAAGCTGTAGACATAATTCTCGATAATAATGGGGAGACAAATCTAGACAATAGGAAGAAATAAAAAATTATAATAAACATTTATAGATAAGGATGAATATGTGTTGTTTTTGTTTTTTGTACTAATAAAAATTCAATCATATTAACTTTTTCAAATTATTTTCAAATTAAATATTTAATATGTTATTTAAGTTCTGCACTATATTTATGAATGGTACAAAGATGTTTGATATATTTTTTTTAATTAAAATAATATAATGTACAAAGGAAAATGTTTGAATTTATATAATATAAAGTGATGATTCTCTTAAATTTAAATTTTAATGTTAAAATATTGAGGGTTAGCTTGTGTGGATTATATTGCGGATTTTCCGGGCTTAGTCTATTAATTTGCATACCACTGTGCAGCTTATGTTGGTTACTCACGCAACAATGTTGAAATACAGATACTTTGCCTTGGCCTGCTTTGTTTTGTCATTTGGCGATTCAACTTTGAGCTTTGAAGGACATTTCTGGATATTTGATGTATTTGTTCATCTAAGGTAACAACCTTAATCTCCTTTCCAAGTTTATGGATTAAAATATCTACTCATGTCTCGCATTAAGCTGTAGACATAATTCTGGATAATAATGGGGAGACAAATCTAGACAATAGGAAGAAATTAAAAATTATAATAAACATTTATAGATAAGGATGAGAGATAAATCTAGACAATAGGAAGAAATTAAAAATTATATTAAACATTTATAGATAAGGATGAATATCTCTTGTTTTGGTTTTTTGTACTAATAAAAATTCAATCATATTAACTTGTTTTCAAATTATTTTCAAATTAAGTATTTAATATGTTATTTAAGTTCTGCACTATATTTATGAATGGTACAAAGATGTTTGATATATTTTTTTTAATTAAAATAATATAATGTACAAAGGAAA
>APFE030789347.1:0-15021 GCA_000404065.3 Pinus taeda
AGGAAGGTCATTTATGATATATATAGAGTCATGTTCTTCTTGTAGAACATTTTTTGCAGACCTTTCATACAATCAAGGGGAGCGTGAGCAGCACTATATAGCAGAGCAGACATCTCAGCTTGTCTCAGAAAGAGCATTATCAGATTGGAGCACCATGGCATATACAAAGGGGAGTTCATTCAGAGACTTCAGCAGATCTGGTTTATAGTCACGGAGAGCATGTCCTTAGGGGGAGCATAACCCTTTGCCCTTGATGTCAAAGGGGGAGAATGATTCAGTGTTGTTGCCATCAAGTCCAAAGGGGGAGATTGTTGGCATTATGATGCATGTGTTGTACTTGATGGCAACCCTCTCATAAAAGATCATCTCACTTGTATACATTCAGAAGATATATCAGATGTGATAGAATGCATGGGTTACCGGACAGCAAAAAGGGATCAGATGACAGTTCACAAGTAAGCTTTGCCATCAAGTCCAAAGGGGGAGATTGTTGGCATTATGGCTAAAGTGTTGTCCTTGATGGCAACCCATATGGGTCATGGATCACTGTACAACAGGACAATAGCAAACATTGATGAACAACTATCAAATATTGAAGAAAATAAGGAGTACGCAGGCACACCGTTCAAAAGGTGCGTACACGCAGGCATGTTTTATATAAAGTGCGTACATACCCGCAGGATACCCATTCATTGGGTGCGTACCCCTAGTGCACACATTCCAAGGCAGTTAAGCGCCCACCCGTGGGGTTTCTCAGTGGTATTTAGCCAACAGTATTGGGTTATCATGGTTTTGGCCCGCAGTATTGTTTATTTTATTATTATTATTCAGCCCCATGATCCTTGATTTAAGGAAGAGCTTGCCTATATAAAGCAAAGGAGATCATTTGGCTTAAGTATGTTTTTGGTTGAATATCTTATGAGGGCAACATCTAGTCTAGATCTAAATAAGGCGAATCTACTGATGGACTAAGATCTCTTCGGTGCATGTTCAGATCTGTAGATCTGACTGTCTGGGTTCTTTCTGAAGTCTTGAAATCATCTATGCCCGAAGGTACGCAGGTACGGTGAGAGAAAAGTGCGTACATACGCAGGAGCGAAGAGTTTCAGGTGCGCCGGTACGCAGGCACAGAAGGGTTTCAGGTGCGCCGGTACGCAGGCACAGAAGGGCTTCAGGTGCGGATGACCGCAGGCAGTTCAATGGACTCAGAGCGAGGTACGCAGGCTAGCAGTTGAGCAGAGTGCGTACTTGTATGCAGGCTAGCAGTTGAGCAGGATGCGTACTTGTATGCAGGCTAGCAGTTGAGCAGGGTGAGTACATAAGCAGGCAAGCAGTTGAGCAGGGTGAGTACGTAAGCAGGCGAGCAGTTGAGCAGGGTGCTTACTTCGCTTAAAATCTTTGTTTATCATTGTTGTGCTCTGGGTGTTGAAGTGATGTCTAGTTTATGGTATTATGATCTTATGACAACCGTATGAGAAGTGATTGAGTATATCTTTATGTGATCTGATGAACTAGATCTGATTGATGACTCTCATTGTATATGTATTGATCTAGTGATTGGGTGATTCAAAAAGTTGTTTGATTATGAGCTTCAATGTGGTTATTGGGTCCAGTATGAAAATTGGATGAAATGTGGCCCTTTTAGATTATGTGTTGTGCTTCAGTGTATCCAGTGTGAAAATTGATGAAACGTGGTACCTGGAGGAGAGAAGATTGTAGGACAGCACCTACGTACTAGTATCTAAGCTAGTACAAGAGCTAAAGGAAATCTTTGGAGCATTGTAGCAGGTAGTAGCCTGCGTACTAGTAAATGGATCGGCTAGTACAAGAGCAAAGGGGGTTGTAGCTCCCGTACTGGTATAAGGCTGCACCAGTACAAAATATTGTAAAAGGATTTTCTTATTAAGAAGAAGATTGAGATGACCTGCAGCAGGTGGTTTTCTCCCGCATTGGGTTTCCACCTAATATCATGGTGTTCATGTGTGTGCCTTATGTGTGATGATCTATTCTATGTTACTGCATCTGTTAACTGATAATATGGTTGATAATGTTCTAATGCACTCATTGAAGATCAATTAACTTAATCATAAGAAGTTGTGGAAGTAGCATATATGAATCTGGTTATGGAAATGAAAAAGTTTTATTAATGTGATAATACTGATTCACCCCCCCCTCTCAGTATTATTTCCAACAGCATCTTCTGGAGAGGTGTCTTTCCACTTAACGAGGACATCCTTGATCATGCGACCGCGCAGGTGCCGTTCTTGTGTGTCAAGAACCTATTCAGGTTGGAGCTAGATTGACCCTTCTTCATCCAATTCAAGTAGACTGGTTGGAATTTGGCAATGGTTCCCAATCACTTTCTTGAGGCATGAGACATGGAAAAATGGATGGATTTTTGCAGTGGGTGGTAAAGCTAGCTTGTAGGCGACTTCTCCAATGCGATGAAGTACTTGATATGGTCCGTAGAATTTTGAAGATAATTTCTGACAATCCTTGTCTTTGAGTGATGTTTGCTTATATGGTTGCAACCTCAAAAATACCTGATCCCCTTCTTGAAATTGGCGTTCTGAACGATGTTGATCTGCCTTTTGCTTCATGCGGTTTTGGGCTTGATGAAGATTCTCTCTAAGGTGGGCTAACATGGTTGTGCGGTTCTGTAGGAGTTGATCCACTGCTTGTACCTTCGAGCATCCCTTGATATAAGAAGTAGGTGATGGAGGGAGTTGACCATAAACTGCTTCATATGGAGTCATTTTGGTGGTGGCATGATAGTTGGTGTTATACCACCATTCAGCTAGAGGTAACCATTGTACCCATAGATTTTGCTTTTCTGAAGTGAAGCACCTAAGGTAGGTCTCTAGACATTTGTTGAATGCTTCAATTTGACCATTAGTTTGTGGATGATAGGAAGTATTGAGTTGTAGTTGGGTACCTTGTAGCCTAAAGAGTTCCTGCCAAAAGTTACTGGTGAAGATCGGGTCACGATCAGACACAATGGAAGTGGGCATGCCATGCAATTTGAAGATATGGTCCATGAAAGATTGAGCGACCAAAGTCGGTGTAAAAGGGTGGGGTGGGGCGCAAAAATGAGCATACTTAGAAAGTTTGTCCACAACCACCATGATTACTGACTTTTTTCCTAACTTTGGAAGACCCGTAATGAAATCCATAGAAACCTCCATCCAGATTGAGGCTGGGATGGGCAATGGCTGTAATGTGCCTGGGGATTTGACTGTTTCTCCTTTGTGGCGCTGAGATACTTCGCACTCAGCTACAAAAGTAAGAATGTCATTTTTCATGCCTATCCAAAAGAATGATCGTCGAGTGCAAACATAAGTTTTTTGAAAGCTTGAATGTCCTACAGTGAGAGATGGGTGCAACTCCACCAAAATGAGGCTTTTGAGGGTGGACGTTGGTGATATCACGACTCTGTCCTTGTAGCGAAGAATCTCATCTTGCCAAGAGTAGCCCGCTGTGGAATTTGGATCCGCCTGCAATTGATTAATGAGTTGGGAGAGCCAGGGATGTGAAAACCATTCCTTGCAAGCCTCTTCAGTCCATTCTAGAATGGGAAGGGAGATTGCAAGCAGGGTGCTTTCCTGCTCAAATTGGCGTGATAATGCATTTGCTACGATATTTTCATGCCCTTTCTTGTAAATTATCTCATAATCATATCCCAACATTTTGGCAAGCCATTTATTTTATTGTGGTGAGGATAGGCGTTACTCCAAAAAATATTTAAGGCTTTGATGGTCTGTGCGAATTTGGAAACGCCTCCCCAATAAGTATGGTCGCCAGGTATCTACTGCATGTAAGATGGCCATCATCTCCTTCTCATAGGTAGATTGTCTTAGATTTTTCCCATTTAGTTGTTGGCTAGTGAAGGCCAAGGGTCGACCTTCCTGCATTAAGACTGCCCCAATACCCATACCTGAAGCATCACATTCAATCACAAAAGATTTGGTGAAGTCGGGTAGTGCTAATACGAGAGTGGAACACATGGCATGTTTGAGAGCTATAAAGGCCTGTTGTGCTTCATCATTCCAGAGAAATGAATTTTTCTTGAGGAGGTGAGTGAGGGGTCTAGCAATTCGTCCATAATTGCGGACAAAATTGCAATAGTAGCCTGTGAGACCCAAAAATCCTCTCAATCTCTTCAAGGTCTTTGGTTGAGGCCAATCCTACATTTCCTGGATCTTTTTGGGGTCCACCCTGACACCTTCACGCCCCACAATGTGGCCCAAATACTAAACTTCTTCCATGCCAAAAGAGCACTTGGACATCTTGACAAATAATTTATGCTTTCGGAGCAGTTGCAAGAGCAGATCTACATGCTGAAGATGTGTGGCCCAGGTGCGGCTGTAGATGAGGATGTCATCGAAGAAAACAAGGACAAATATTTTGAGATATGGTTTGAGCAGGTGGTTCATAAGGCTCTGAAAAGTGGATGGTGCATTACAAAGACCAAATGGCATGACCAGGAACTCATAATGGCCTTCATGAGTTCGAAAAGCAGTCTTTGGAATGTCTACTTCTTTCATGCGAATTTGGTGATAACCCGAGCGAAGGTCGAGCTTAGTAAATAATTGAGCCCCATTTAGTTCATCCAGCAAATCATCAACGACCGGGATGGGAAATTTATCTTTGACCGTCAACTTGTTGAGGGCCCTGAAGTCTGGACACATACACCATTCCCCATCTTTCTTGAGCACCATGACCACAGGCGATGAATAAGGACTAATGCTGGGACGAATGATGCCTTCTTCCAAGAGTTCCTTGATGATTTTTTAAACTTCATTCTTTTGGGCGAACGGATATCTATATGGGCGCACATTTGGTGGTTGGGCCCCTAGGACCAAAGTAATGCTATGATCATGTTCCCCTCTCGAGGGTGGAAGCTCATGAGGCTTGTCAAAGACTAGCAGATGGTTGTTTAAGATCTGTTGCATATCAGGATGAATATGAAGAGAAGTGGGTTCGAAGTCTTGGATGGCAGTACCTAGGACAATGTCACACCCTCCCATGTGTATGGCTAACATGTGGGTCTTTAACTGATAATCCCCCATTTTAAGTTTGACATTTTCACAGCGGCCTTCACATTTCCTTGTCCCCCCATAAGCAATTTGGACCTGGAAGTTAGAAACTACTCTGACAAAACAATGCACTGCTTCCATGACTCTTTGATGGATAAAGTTATGTGTACTGCCACTATCAATCAAGACTACTACCGGGTGATGCTTAATAAAACCTTTGATTTTGAGAGTTTGGGGAGAAGAAATCCTTGCCAAAGCATGCAACAAGATAACTGGTTCTTCAGGTACATTGTCTGGCTAGTTGTCCTTGTCTTCCTCCTCTGGTTCCTCAAGTGGTGGGGCTTCCTCCAATGAACTGTGATCAGTAGCATCAATTTGAAAGAATTTGGGCTCCTTGCATTTATGCCCAAGGGAGTATTTCTCATCACAGTAGTAACACAATCCTTGTTTTCTCCTTTCTTCCATTTCCGTTGGTGACACCTTTTGAACCTTGAGTGTTTGGGTAGTGATTTCAGCCTGGGTGGGGTGACCCTTGGCTATGAAATTTGGGAAATTGGACTGGGCCACTAACGCACGTTCTACTTCATGAGCTATCCTGCAGGCATGAAACCATGAGATAGGGTGTTGTATTCGGACATGGGCTTGTATGGATTCTTTGAGACCACTGACAAAACATTCCAAGTAGAACTCATCTTGTAGACCTCCTGTGCGGAAAGCTAAGGCTTCAAAGACTGTAATATATTCGTTCACTATTCCTGTCTGTCGGAGCTTAGTGAGACGACCCAAAAAGTTAGATTCATGGTCAAAGCGATCCGTAAGAGCTTTTGTGATTGTCTTCCAAGTCACGGGCCTTCCATAGCAACGTTGATGCCACTGCCACAATTGCCATCTTTCATTGGCCAAGTACATGCTACCCACACTAAGCTGAGTCGCATCATCTCTGATGTGATTCAGTGTGAAATATTGCTCCATTTGTGCTATCCATGTGGCCGGATGAGAGCCATCAAATTTATACATGTCCAGCTTGGGTGGTCATGTCTGGGGTTGTTGTGGTTGCCAAAGAGGTGAAGAGAATGGCTAGACTCGCCCTCAATGTTTTCATTGAAAATATATGCCTCCGCGCGTGCCTCCATCTTTCCCTTTGCGAGTGTGTCAGTTAAGGTCTTCAGCGATGACAATACTTCGTTCAATTTTGATTCAAGGTTGTCGATCTTCTTATTGGCCATAGCTTGAGCTCTAGTTTGTACCATGCACTGATCCGATGCACCTAAAATTTGGGACCGCCTGAAATTTTTTTTGACGATAACAATTGAATGGTACCACCTTGCTCAGCTCATCGACCTGATTCTTATGGGCTAAGTCTCCTCGCTTAGGAATACTACAGTTGTCGAATCCCAGAAAAGTCAATGCTGCCCAAAGTCCTGCGAGAATGACGCCAAGGTCTAGGAGCCCACACAAATAGTCAGATCTGTCAGCGAACCCTCAACTGTAGAGTATGAGTAGGAATGTGGCAGTGATTGAACCCTTGCTGCTAGATCTGAATGGCAGATCTGATTGTTGCAACTGCTACAGAACCCAAACTGCTAGATCTAGATGGCAGATCTGATAGATTTGATTGGCGGATCTGATAGATCTGCTAGATCTGAATGGAAAAACTGATTGTTGCAGCTGTGACAGAACCCCACCTGCTAGATCTGATCTGGCAAAGATGATGTGTGATCCAGAGAGAGACATGGGGACTATGGTCTCAAGGAGTGTCAGGTGCTACAGATCGCAATATACATAAGGGTCTGATAGTAGTACTCAGCCCAATCTTTCAGGACACTAACCAAGGAGGATCAACCGTACCCTTAGCCATACAACCCAACTACCCTATCGTCCGCACGAGTAATCTCCTCGAGTGGTGTTCTCGGTGTATTGTAGCAGCAAGACGGTCGACGATTTATCTATGGCGAGGTTTCAAGAGAGCCTAGGGGGCTTCCGATATACCCATAGGGTACTGGGAAGACGGTCCGTGCGCGGTTCTGTCTAATGCGCTACTACTTGAAGGGGTACCCACACAGGTTACAAGGGAGTCCAACAAGCGTGACCACCTCTTGTATTTCCTACGTGCATGCCTCCCCAAATTCGTAGGTTTATGCACTCAAAGACAGATCCCATGGTTTAAAGACACTGGAACACGTCTCTAGCCAAAAAAAAAATTGCTAAAAATTGGAGATCCCACCAGCCGTAGAAAGTGCTCTGATACCACTTGTTATGCTCTTGACCTGCGAGAAGATGAAAGAATACAAAATATGTGAAGAAATATACCCAGAACACAAAACAATTAAGAAATAACAACAAGTCTTTTATTATTCAGAAAGCAATGTTCACTTGCCCCTTCGAGGGGGAAACCTCCAATAGAGCTGGGCTCAATTACAAAATAAGACACGATGGTCCTCGAGGGGAGTCCCTATCCTTTATATAGGATTCATACATGCAATACCATGGTTATTATTAATACCATCTATCTAATACCATGGCCCATTTACAGCTAACTGTGGTCCCATCTTTAAATGCAGGTCAACCACTTACAATTATTAATATGGGCTTTATTGACTCTTTACTTAACTATAACTATGACTCAATCCTATTACATAAATAAGGGGTTAGGGTTGGACCCTAACACCTGAACTGTGATTTCTTTTTAGCTGACAAAAAATGGACCTAATATGAGTATATCATCTGCCTGATGTATTCGAAAGAAAAAATACTCATTGGGAGATAACTGGGCAGTTTATAAGGTGGCAACTCACACCCATATACTCTTATTTCGATGTAATTCTAGTATACATACCAGTCACCTGTTCTGGCTGGCCCACTTAGGTATAAAATATATTTAATCTTTTTCACTGACCTTAGGTACTATCTCAATGCTCAATAAACATGTAGTTGGATGTATAAATTGATCAATAAATTATTTTAAATTGTATTCTTCTAAATTTCTTCTTGGTATGGAAGTCCAAAAGATAACTGAGTGTGGCTCTCCCTATTCATTCAGCTTTTGTACTGCAAATGGGATATTGTCTGCTTGAAAATATAAAAGCGTATACACAAGAATAGAGGCATATCTGAACATTCCTTCAGTTGGAAGCTTAAGGAATCTTTCATAAATGTTGTCAGCAAGGAACTGGCTAAAATTGAAAATTATTGAGGGTTTTTCTTCAGTGGAGAAAATGGAAAAAAAACCTAAAATAGGTTCATCTACCCATTCTTCGGAATAATACCCTAGCAAACATGAGAGCATAGAAATGACTTGTTTAGCTTTGTCTGGAAAAATGGAGGAGAGATATGGTGCATTCTTTTCTGTGACATCGACATCTTCAGGTAGGAAGATTTTGAAAATCTTGGATCTCTAAGAAAAGGTCAATTTTTGATATAGTTCATTCAGGGCTTCCACTAAGAAAGGAATAGTGGAATCATTCTCAGGGATCTGCAATATTTGGTTAATTGACTGAGGGGTGATTGTGAATAGAATTTCACCATCGTGTGCCACAATGGCTCTTTGGTCTAGTTGGTAACAACCTTGGCATTTGAGGACAAATTCAGGGAAGTGATGGGTTTGGGGAAACATGTAGAGGGGTAAATTGTATTCCCAGAGGCCAATTTCATCACTCTGGTCAAGGAAGATGTCTTTGAGCTAGTTGTGTAACTCGAATAAATCGAATTCACACTTTTTCTATGAGATTTTATAATTTGTGTCTGCCAAGGGGATGTAATCGAGGTCAACTAATGGGGGAACCATAAGATTTTCACTATTGACATTGGTTTTGTTCTTGGGATCCATATTGGGAATTTGAAGAAATTTGGAAAAGGTTGATGAGTTATGCAATTTACCCAGGAAAGATTGTAATTGGAGGTTGTAGATGATGGGAAACTGGTGCTATGGTGTCCTGGTTTCTTGCTCAGGGTCTGTACAATTTTCCTGTACGAATTGAAATTAAGAACAAGCAAATGAAAATTTGTGGGATCATACTGAGCAAAAGGTGTAACCAGAATGGATAATGAGTTGTTTTATGCATGAGGAATAGTCTGTTGAAGGCATGGGACCATTGGTGGGTTTAAACAGTAATTTACCGGGGGATTAAATGCATAACGGGTAGGGAAATAGTCAGACAAGTGTTGGGGAGGTCTTAGCGGTGTAGGAACAGGGAACCGTTGGTGGGAAGGAGAAGATTAGGTTTTTTTCGCCGAGGGGGGGAGGGGTGGTAGGCAATATTGAGAGGGGGGGTGTGAAAAAATGTGGGAATGACACGTAGGGTGGGGTTGGGGAAAATGAAACCACATTTTCGGACCCCCCCTCCACTGATAAAGTTAGGAAGGGCATAGGGGGCCAAAAGGCATTATGGACCGTTGATCACAATCGTGATTTTACACGTAACTTAGCTCGGGCCTGCCCTTTATCTACTACAAGAAAAAACATATTGTTGTTTCTCACTTTTGTTTACATGCGCCAAACTTAGGCCAAAACTATGTGTCTTTAAAATGTTCATAATACCATTTTAATGCCATGTTTCTAACTTTTGAAAGCAAGGCCCATATTCTACCAACCAAGGGTGCATTTAAATGTGTAGAGCCTTCTTATTTTCATTTGAAGGAGAGATTTATCCTAATCTAAGTTCTAACCTACAACTTAAATTATTTATCCAGTTTAAACAATTGGATCAATTTATTCACCTATCTACCTAATTTTAACCAAGTTTAAACAGTTTGGTTAAATTATTCTCTAGTCTAACAACATAGATTCAAATGTGTTTGAACATGATTATATTTTATGATTCAAATAAATATTTGTGATTGTGGTATTTAAAACAAGATGCACACAATCCCTAATTTATTTTTTAAAACAAACTATTTTTTCTTCTAGTAGCATTTGAATTTGCATCACTTTCACTATTTTTCTTTTTATGGGGTTCTTTTCATCTTTTTTTTTTATTATTTTATTATATTTTTCTTTTTATATACCCTCTTTTCATTTTATATTTTTATTTATATTTTTTTTGGAAATCATTTGCAACATGCAATATTATTTACAATTTGATATACTGAAAGAAAATATTCAATCATCATTTGATCCTATGAATCATAGGACCCTAACACTTCACACTTGTAACTAGTAAGTCATTAACATAGAGTAGTATGATCATAGGTTCATTCTTTACCACCTTGATGTAGTTAATATGATCTGCCAAAATTTTGATGAAACCAAGTCTTAGCAGATATGCATCCATGTCATACCATGCTCTAGGTGCTTGTTTCAAGACATATAAAACCTTCTTCAAGTTGTAGACATGTGTCTTCTTATCATAAACTTCAAATCCCTGAAGTTTCTTAATGTAAACTTCTCTATCATTGTTCCATTTAGAAAGGTTGTTTTTACTTCCATTTGATGAATGTCCCATCCAATAGTAGCAATAATATAGATACATGATCTAATGGTTGTATATCTAATTGTTGGGTCAAAATTTTCTTCATAATTTACTCCCTTTTGAGAGGTCTATTGCCAAAAACCTTTCCTTATACTTATCAATACTTCCATCAACTGTATGTTAGATTTTGTATACCCATTTGGAAGTTAAAATTCATTTGTCTTTATGTCTAGGAACAATTTCCCAAACATCATTCTTCATTATAGATTGGTATTCTTCTCGCATTATAATTCTTCCATTCTTGATGTTCAACTGCCTTCTCATAAGTGGCAGGTTCTGCTTCATTAATTTTAGTCATGTAAGTTGCATAACCTAAATATCTTTTAGGCTTTTTGTTTTCTCTAAATGTTCTCTTTACTATTGCATGTCCTTTGTATTCCTGTAGATTTGACCTTAACTAAGCTAGCCTCTTTCGAATTTTTGGAACGATGACTTGTTGTATGGGTTCACTTGGTCCTTCAATTTCTTCATGATTGGTTGTAGGTTCTTATGTATGGTCATGCCTTGAAGCTTCTTCATTTGCAAATATAGGTTTTTCTTCCTCATCAAAATCGATAGGAATGTCCTTGGACTTTTTGTATGCAATATTTTCATCAAAGATGCAAATTATACCTGCTTACTTCAATATGATGATTTTCTTTGATGTAGAATCTGTATGCTTTTGATAAAGTACTATATCAAACAATATTCTTCTTATACTTGTAGGGTCCAACTTCTTCCTTTTGTCCATGGGAATGTGAATTTATGCGGGACATAAAAATATTCAGAGATGATTAACACTTGGATTCTTTTGTGTGAATGTTTATTTTGGGGTCATGTCATTAAGAATTATATGAGAGCTTCAATTTTGTATGTATACTATTGTTACATATTCTTCTCCACATAAGAACTTGGGAAGTTCTTGGTCATGTAGGATAGCTCCAACATATTCTTCAATAGATCGGTTCTTCCTTTCAACCATACCATTATTTTGAGGGTTTTAGGGAACTATTAGATCCCTTTTAATTCTCAATTCCTTGTAAAAAATCCACAAGTTATCTAGAAGTATATTCTCTACCATTATCATATATTAGGGTTTTGATCTTCATTTATGTCTAATTTTCCAATTCTTCCTTGAACTCTTGAAATTTATCAAATACTTTATCCTTAGACTTGATAATTTATATCCAAGTATTTATGGAGTGATCATCAATGAAGTTACATAGTATTGATGACCACCAAGTGACTTCTCTTCCATATAAGGCCCACAAACATCAGAATGTATGAGATCCAAAATTTCCTAGGATCTTGTATGATTGCTTCCAAAAGGTATCTTCACATCTTTTCTAAGACCACATCCCTTACAAAATCCTTCCTTCTCTTCTTTAATTTCAAGGATATGGATAACCATATGATTGAATGATGGAAATATCTTGTAATGAATCTGACCATACCTTATATGCCATTATTCACAAGGGTTGATATCTAAATGCACTAGTGCTTGAGGAGGAGGTGTTAGAAGTCTATACAAACTCCCCTTACCAACCCTAATAGACTTAAAATTTTCAATACTAGATCCCTTATCCCATATCATAATTGTTCCATCAGAAAATGCAACCCTGTCACCTTTATATTCTAAGCAAGAAATAGAAAGAATTTTTTTTTTTCAAACCTGGAACATAGAGTATATTGTTGAGATGAATATTTCCACTGGTTTCTAGCTTCAGGGAGGTAGATCCAATTCCTTTGACCGAGTAGAAATTCTTGTCTATGAGTTTTTCTGAGTAAGAAGAATTCCCTTTTGATAGAGTATTGAGTTGACTACATTACCCTCTCATGTGCCTTGAAGATCCACTATCGATGACCCATGTACTATCATCTTCAAATGAACCGGTAAGAGCAGAATAAAAACTTCCATCCATGACTCCTCTATATAGCTTGGAGATTAACTTGATGATGCAACCTTGGATAGTTTCAAGAAGACTACTAAGAGCCTTGAGGCCTTTATTCATATATATTTCTTCAATAATTTCTTCAAGAATATATATAATTGGTTCAAGAATTTCTTTCAATAAGAGTGCCAACAAAGTGATCCTCAAGCTGTGCTTATTTTACCTTAGTTATCATACCATGTTGAGAAATCAAGGTGCTTGTGGATTAGGATTGATTTATCTTACTTGATACTTGTGAGTGTTTGTTGGCTTTTATTACTTTATTATGTCTTCTTCATCAAGAAATTACTAAAACATAAAGTGCATGAATATCACAAGAAACAAAGAACACCAGATATATGCTTCAAGCTAGGGCAAAACCCCACAAGGAGGAAAACCCAAACAAATTCTCTTCTTATAGAATAATAACAATGTGAGACATCCAAAACCCAAGACCAAGACCTCCACAAGGAACCAAGTTAGTCCTCCTTTCAAATCTCCTCCAACTGAACCAAGTCAACAAAAATCAATGCTAATAAAATCTCTTTAAGTCAAAATTTTAGACTTGCAACTTCATAGAGTTTCTCTAGTACCTTGGCAGAGTTTCTCTAGCACCTTCGCAGAATTTCCCCAACACCTTCATAGAAACATAATTTTAGCCTATAATTCACATAGTAACCCTGACAACCTCACACATGTGGAAAAAGTCTAGCAAAAACTCAATTTTTCTTCCTTCCTTGAATTATTCTCTCTCTTCCTTGGCCTTCTTCTTATTCTTCTCTCTTGCCTAGAAATTGAATTATGTGTGAGTGAGAAAATGAGGTATAAGTCTCTTCCTCTTATAGCCATCGAGGATGTCAAATTAGGTCTCTTCAAGGCCAATTTGAAAAGGCGAGGCTGACTTGGTATTGAGGAACAAAATGACTCTTTTTAACTTAAAAATAATATTTTTATTTTGTTACAAAATAGTCCAAATGGGACTTGACACATAATAATTTTTCTTCTTGACTCAATAAACCCTAGAAGCATGAAGAACATACTTAGAATAGAAATAATAATAATAATAATAATAAATTTTGTTTTCTTATTTTTACTTTCTACAAGAAATGCATATTGATATAAGTATACAAATAATTATGAAGATCGAACCTAGTTACACTTTTCAACACCATGAATGTTTTGAACCAGGGTGTTCCTAGAGGTGATCTGAACACTTTTCAAGCCTTCTGTCTGCTCGATGCTGCCTTAGCTCTGCAGGTCAGCTCGGCTCTCTGTTCTCTGCTACTTGCTTCCCTCTCTATTTTGTCTCTCTGTCTCACTGTCTCCTTCTTCTCTGTTCCCCTATCTCTGTTCTCTGTCTGTTCATGGCTTAAAGCCAATCTATCCCTTGACTGTTCGCTTCCTCTTTTGTCCCTTCGGTTTGCCTACCTTTGTCCACTTGGAATTCTCTGCCTCTACATCATCGCTACTATGTAACGTTTCACAGGGAGGTGGCCACTTGTCCCTTCACGAACTGAGCACCATCTCTTCCTCAAACGGTGCGGTATTTCGATTACTTTGTGAAATGATTCATTCACCAGCTCAGCAGTCAAATCGGACTTCAAACCTTTATATGTCGCAGCTTAATTCTTGCTCTGAATCTGATTTCCCATCGGGCGCAATATCCGCCGTTAGATCTGGGGCCTCCAGATCCTACGGTTATTGCTCTTATTGCGCGGATGACTTGCTCGGACGTTAGCCTGCGATGAGGGCAATTTTCTCTCTCATCCGCCGGACATGCGTCAATCAACGTACGGAATTGCTCGGTTCTCTGACAAACCCGCTTACTGCCCGAAACGCCTTCGATATTCTACCGGTTTCGGAGCGTGGGACCCACCTTCGGTTTTAGCGCTTTTCCCATGGTTTCTTGGCTTCCCTTATGACCGAGCGCTCTGGGATTTTCCTTCTCGAGGGTTTTTACCCTAGCGCTAACCACGCATCAGAAATGGCCTCTGTTTTCTGATCTAGATTTCCCAATTGCTAGTTTGCACCACTGCACGGTCTCCATGGGCCTCGGTCAGCGCACTTTGACTGAGGTCCTCGTCGTTCCATGCTAGCTACAAACTGCCACTGTCCAAAGGTCCTTCTTGATAGCTCATTGTTCACAATATTTTTGAAGTCTGTCATAATTTGAAACATTCATAGAACTCTGATAATTTCAAGGATCCAATTCGGATCATGGCCTTCCCACTGAAAAAAGCTTTTGGACCACCAAAAGTTGGTTTTCAAGCATCGACTAAGTGAGGGTACAATTGTCTCACTTGTCTAATCTCTATCCATTTTGTACTGCTCGGCTTTGAACCCTTGAGCCCAATTCTGAGGCACTCAACATCTCCCCTGCGTGTCGTCCTCACCTTCCTGTCCAGAACTGTGTCTTCCTGCAATTCATTAAGATATTCAGGTAACAGGTCATCAATAGAAGGCAATTGACTCTGCTCTTTGTGATCCTCAATTAGTGAGAGTTCAAAAAATCTCAAGCAATCTACATTCACGACTGAGTAGATGTGCATGTAAGCTGGTAGATCAAGGTGAAAAGCATTCTCACCAATTTTCTCAAGTATCTTGAAA